>VDFB02145878.1:0-21022 GCA_007258455.2 Sequoia sempervirens | reverse complement strand
ACTTAATCCATCCTATGGATAACATCATTTGAATTTGTATGGAATTTACTATATGCAGTTATTTTCTTGCATGAATTTTTTACTTAAATGACTCGTAAAAATTGTAGTTACTTACATTAATTATTTTTGCAAGTTCTCATCAAGTCGGTCTACAATGTGATTGTTGAACTGAAAAACTATTTTATCTGGAGCCTATGTAAATATCAATTTTTGGTATTCACCTAAAAGTTGATAAGCTTTAATTGTATCTACATGCACATATATGTTTCATCATGTTATATAGTTATACATTAAACTTCTTGATGTACATTATATATGTTTGTTCGATGTCACTTTTTAAATATCTTATTCAAATTGTATAGATTATACATATTTCATGTGTCTTCTATTTACCACATTTTATATAATTATTCAATTGTATAGATTATACATTAAATATACATACAAGGAGATGGTTTTTTGTTTATTGATTTAAATATTTGCTATGTAATTGGAAAATAGTTAGAATTACTTGCCCTTAATTTATTATGAATATGATTTAAGAAACTATTTAAGGAATGTTTTAATTTGTCACCTAACCATGTGATAAGTTATATATATATATATATATGAAATTTGATTCTAGATAAGAATTATTATATAGTGCATGTATTACTTGAACATTTGATAAAATATAAATATATAGATATGTATATAAATGCATATAATTATGAAAATGAACATAACATGATCTCATAATTGACTGCATATATAATCATCATATTAAAGTCAACTGATATAAATACACACACATATATGATAATAACATGTTCAAAATAAAACTAGAGATCTAGATAGTCCATAAAATTTATATGTCAAGTCCAACACATATATTGAAATGAAACTAGAGGTTTGTAGTCCATAAAATATAAAACTATCTAACTCTCAGGCTGATCGGTCAAATCAAGTCTCCTCTTTGTTCCACGTTGACTAGATGTACTTGCATCATGTTGTAAAAGAGTTCAAGAAACTCGAAATTAGATTTAAATTTATTTAGAAATTTTGATATAATTAAACATATTTAAAATTGAAAATATAAACTTTTAGATTAAAAAATAACTAATTAAATATCGACTAAATATAGTAAAAATGATTTCTAGTATGCATAAATTACCATATGGTCATGTGAATCAACTGGCACATTTTCTTCAACAGGTAACATAACTGTCTGTTGAGAAGATGCAAATGCCTGATCCACTATATCCTGCATATTCATATAAAGCAAACAATATGTGAAAACCTTGAATATATATATATATATAATGTTCGTAAAAATTGTATAGGAGATTTAAAGTAAATTTTACAACCTCGAATGATTTGACCTCATGATCACACACCTGAGATTTCCCATGAATAGATGTCAATGATGTCTCAGGTGCGCGGCCCGCCATGGTTATCTCATCAAATCCCTACATATAGATGTACAACAGTTCATATAGATCATTCACACATGTATATAAATGTAAAAATTAAATTAGATCTATGATGTGTATTTAATTTAAACTTAACAAACTTTTGAAAGCACACACCTGAGCTGATGATGTCGCAGGAGCGCTCACCACTGTAACTTGTGGCTCATCAATACTAGGAATAGTATGACTTCCCTGCATCTAGATATAATATATCAATTCACACATGTGTACAAATTCAAATTAAATTATATATATATGGACACACAAATTATCTAATATATTTTGGTTCAAGTACCTGTTGAAAAGGTGAGCCCAAATCTGCAGCACTCGACATATACACACGATGATGATATTGAGTTTCGGGCATCACGTCATCATGTGTCTATACACCAAACACAAAATTATTGAATTAATATTATATTATATATATAGTTTGATGTTATTACATGAATTTTTACACATTTCAAACTTGAATTAAATTTGAGTTCAAAAGATGAACATACCTATGTGGGACGATCCTTAGAATATAGTAAATTTAGGTATGATATCGCCCTAGATGCATGTGCCTCACCTGAAGTGGATGTCTGAGTATCCCTATAGCCCAAGCCTCCATGCTTTGTATTGGCCACTTCAGTGGCCGCGTGTGTAGTCTGCTAAGTGAGATGTCCTGAAAGTGAACTCAATGCTCCTAGTGTAGATAACATGGTCTCCGTTGCTGAAATGCACGTGAATAATGTAGAGAAGGGAGGGAGGAAAGATAGGCGCGAATCGGAGCACGCCACGATCTTCCTGAAGGTCTATGTTGGGGCATGCCACACCCAGCTCCCTGAAATGACCTCATATCAAAATAGTTGGGTTTTTTACCCAACTCAAACTCAGCCCATAACTTTCTCAAAAAATATAAGGGCACCTCACTGTTGCCATGTGGTGAAGTATCAAACACCATCCACCATCTCTCCCAAAAATTTACAGCTATCTGCGGGTGCCTACACCATAAAATTGAAATTCTTTTTTTTGTGGGTGGTATTGGTTCATTTGTTTGGGGGTTCACAAAATATTGGCACATAGCTTGTTTAGTGATTTTTAGGTCATTGATTTCTTTATATGACAGCCCATCTACATAGAATTGTCTCCTCTCTTCTCTCCATTGATGGAACCTATCTAGGTCCGCATCGATAGATCGAACAGAATCGACAATAGTTTGCATTGTAGATGCAAACCGTGTGAGATGTGGAGGGATTCTAGTCTCATTTTTTATGAGATCTATGTTCCCTTGAATCACAACTAAGTTGGCTCGAATATTGTCTCTTAGTTGATTTTGGTCAAATGGAGGAGGGGGTGGGGGTTCAGGTGGTGGAGAATGCGGAGGTGAGTGAGGCATATCCTCATGTGGTGGGGTGGCGTGTGCACCAGGATCTATAGGAATTTCTGGATTAGGCATGAAATCCTCTAAAGTGAAAAGTGGATCCATGGACGAGAAATGATATGGCAACTGCATGTTAAACAATTAAAAAATATATATCAACAAACTAGTTAAATAATGCACACAATTTCAAAGATATTTAAAAATCACATTGAACATGCACAAATTGAAAATATTTTTCATTTATAACATTAAAAAATCATAGCATTAAAAATTCATATTATAAATGAGAGTTGAATAGAAACCGATAGTCACTTAAGAACTATAAATGAGAGTTGAATAAAAACAGAAGGTTAGTAGAACAAGGGATGAAAAATATTGAAAATCATTGAAGACCTCTCTTGCACCTTCTAAATGTAAAGAGGCAGATTTTATTGCATATTTTTTCTTTTTGGGGTTGAGGGTGAAGTAAGTCTCTAATTTCTCCAACTGGGCCTGAGAAAAATCTTGTCACTACAATCAAACTTAGGTGCATAAAGTTTTTTAGCTTACTTTTATCTCCCTATTCTTCACTTTCTATATTCCTTGCTCATTTCTTGTAGATGGAACTTCTTACCATATTGAAACATTTTTCAAAAGATAAGGCTTCTCTCATATATTTTCATTGATTCAAATATTTTTCTATTAATCTATATTGTTTCCCCTTAATAGATTATTCCTAAGGGATGAGGGGAATGGTTTCAAATTCTTCTTCATCTTCCTATAAAACATGGGGTTTTAGGAATTCAAAAGGGTGTCACATGTTGCTCTACTATTTTTTTTTGTTGATTTTTCCCTCCTTTTAGGATTTTTTATGATTAAATATTCAACCAACTTCCTAGAATTAGCCCATTTGACTCCTTTAGCCTTGATTTAGAATTTGAAAATTCTTTTAGAAGAATTCCTCTTTTTCTCCTTACCCTTTTTTCAATAAAATTTTATGATATCCTAAAATATTTCTTATTTCTCATTGGACTTACGAAAATAAAATAGGGAAATGACTATAATATTTAAGTGTGTTATGAGTGCCCTAGTTATGGGGCCACTAGTGTTATATAATAAAGAATGTAATTTTAAAGTGGCATTTATAAAAAGGTTTGTACATGTAGGTTTATTTTGGAGCTTGTAAAAAGGAAAGAAATTAAAAGATAGCTATTTAATTAAATCCTAAGATTGAGAGTGGTATTCTTGTTTATCCATTAATTTTACTTGAATAGATTGGACACCATATTTTCCTATCACTAGAGATTAGAGGAGGGAACCCCATTTATTTCCATATATAGTTAATGGATGAAAATTCATAAATCAATCATGAGAAATTCCATATAGGGATAGTAATTAAGATACATTGAATTAAATTATCCAAGTGACTCCTACAATACCTATTTTTTATAAGTTTTAAGTGTCTCTCTTGGAACCTATGGTTTGTAATTCGTGTACAAATTAGAGTTAGGGTTGGGGTTAGGGTTAGGAATAAGTTTAGGGTTAGGCTTAAGATTGGAGTTAGGGTTAGGGTTATAGATAATTAGGGTTAGGGTTAGGGTTAGGGATAAGGTGAGGGTTAGGCTTAATATTGGGGTTAGGGTTAGGGTTAGGGTTAGAATTAGGGTTAGGTTTGGGTTAAAATTAGAGTTATTTTTTGGGCATAGGTTTAGGGTTATGGTTAGGAAAAGGGTAAAAATTAGAGTTACGATTGGGGTTAAGGTTAAAACATGAGCTAGGGTTGAGGATAGGGTTCAGGTTAGGGTAAGAGTAAGAACTAGAGTTAGTTTTGGGGTTAGGGTTATGGTTAAGGTTAGAGCTAGGGTTAAAATTATGGTTAGGGTTAAGGTTAGAGATAAAATTATGGTTAAGGTTAGGGTTATGATTAGAGATTGAGTTAGGGGTTAATGTTTGGGTTAAAATTAGATTAAGGGTTATAGGGTAACAATAAGAATTGGAGTTATGGTGGGGATTAGGGTTATGGTGAAGGTTAGTGTTAGGGTTAAGATTAGGGTTTGGGTTAAGCTTAGAGATAGAATTAGCGTTAGGGTTAGGGTTATGATTAGAGATAGAATTGAACTATGAATCTAACTCTAACCCTAATCAAACCTAACCCTAACCTAACCTTAAACCTAACCCTAAAAGAAATAAAATCTTAAATATAACCCTAATTGAACCTTAACCCTAATTCAATCCTAACTATAATTGAATTATAACCCTAATTAAACCCTAGCCCTAATTGAAACCTTAGCCTAACTCTAACCCTAACCAATAATCTAACCCCAACCCTAGCCATAAACCTAACCTTAATTTAATCTTAACCCTTATCCTAATTCTAAACCTAACCCTAACTCTAACCCTAATTCTAATTTTAACCCTAACCATAATTCTAACTATATTTGTTATCCTAATTCCAATATTAACCCTAATTATAATGAAAAAACTAATTCTAAATGTAACCTATTAAATTATAATTGTAATTAAACCCTGACTCTAACCTATTCTTAAATGTGATCTAGTTGATAGAAAGAATTTAGAGGAAGATGTTATGGATTGTCTAGTTACTAATGATGTAATTGGATAGGCTAATAGAATATCAAAATGACACACAAGAACTATTAAAATTGTATTAGGGTTTCTAATTTTAGCTCACCTAAGGGGAGAGAGGTCTCTAAGAGGTTTCTAGTTTTACGTTTTAGGGTTTAGATAATTTCTAAGTTATGTCCAATTTAGGTTTAGATTTTATGGTTTTCAATTTACAATTTAACGTTATTTATTTTTTAAATGCAATTTAAAACTATTAAAAATTGAAATAAAACGCATTAAACAAAAAAAAACTTAAATACTAATTAAAAAACAAAAAAACGAGATACAAAGCAAAAAAGGGCAGAAATCAACCAACCTGGAGGTCTCAGAGGTCAGGTGTGTTGACGGGAGGAGGTGACAGTCGAAACACGCTTAAAGCAACAGCCTCCAAACGCATACGCACTCTTGATTGACTTCTCTCAGTTCAGTAAAAACAGTGGATAAAATGAAAAGCTAGCAGTTTATTTAAAAAAATAAATACTTTTCGAAAGCATCTGGCGTTTCATAGCAGATTTGGTTAAACACGGATTGATGAGCAGCGTCGCAGCATTCAGTTACTGGTTGGATACCCGTTCCATATCGTCACCGCATTTCGCATCGTGTTTTTATGCAAAAAAAATTTTGTTGCCCGAAATTTCCCCTCTTCGTGTATTCAACTTCTTGCTTTTACCCAGTCAAAGACCCCTAGTGTCTTGTTAAGCAGTGGCAAGGAGTTTATCAACACTCTTCAGCAAGGAGGTGAAGGATATGTTGTTATGGTGCAACCCAAGGAAGAAGACAAGGCCAGGAAGACAGTTATCCCAGAGGAAGTCTAGAAATTGCTTGAGAAGTTCAAGGACATAGTCAGTGATGGAACACCAGCAACATTACCTCCAAAGAGAGCTATCAGTCATCAGATTGACTTCATACCAGGGGCTTCATTGCCAAACAAAGCAGCTTATAAGCTCACACCAGATCAGAACCTGGAAGTGGCTAGGCAAGTGCAGGAGTTATTAGACCAAGGACTAATTAGGAAGAGCATCAGTCCATGTGCAGTACCAGTGGTCTTAGCAACCAAGAAAGGTGGTAAGTGGAGACTTTGCACTGACTCTAGGGCTATCAATAGGATTACAATCAGATATAGGTTTCCTATTCCTAGGATAGAGGATTTGATGGACTGTCTTGGAGGGGCACAATACTTCACTAAGTTGGATCTCAAGAGTGGATACCACTAGATTAGAATCAAAGATGGGGATGAATGGAAGACAACTTTTAAGACAACTGATGGGTTGTATGAGTGGAGAGTGATGCCATTTGGCCTCTCAAATGCCCCTAGCACATTCATGAGGCTCATGAATGAAGTGCTTAAGGATTTCATAGGTATATTTGTGGTGGTGTATCTAGATGATATACTCATCTTTAGTAAGACACCAGAGGAACATTTGAAGCATGTGGAGATGGTTCTTAAATGGTTGCAGGAGGAGAGGTTAGCCATCAACCTAGAAAAATGTGAGTTCTTCAAACAAGAGCTTTTGTATTTGGGGTTTGTAGTATCCCAAGGATCATTGAAGATGGACCCAAGCAAGGTGGAAGCTATCCTAAATTGGTCTACACCAACCACCGGGACAGAGGTAAGGAGTTTTCATAGGTTAGCTAATTTTTATAGGAAGTTTATATGGAAATTTAGTGGCCTTTGTGCACCAGTGCTTGATACTATCAAGGGTGGCCTAAATACTAAGTTTAAATTGAATCTTGAAGTAGAGAAGGGTTTTGAGAAGTTGAAACAAGAAGTGGCAACTCAACCCATCCTTTTGTTACCTAGTTTTGATAAGCTATTCATAGTGGAATGTGATGCTCGTGGAATTGCAATAGGAGGAGTACTAAGCCAAGAAGGTAGACCTATAGCTTTCTTTAGTGAAAATCTCAATGAAGCTAAAAAGAAGTATTCTACTTATGACTTATAACTATATGCTCTAGTGTAATCTCTTAGAAAGTGGAGACATTATCTCCTACCTAAGGAGTTTGTAGTGTTTACTGATAACCAGGCACTTAGCTATATCAACACACAAGAAAAGTTGAGTAATAGACACTTAAAATGGATGGAGTATCTCCAAGCCTTCACCTTTACTATCAAACACAAGAAGGGACAGTTGAACAAGGTGGCAGATGCACTAAGTAGGAGGTTGCTGATAGTGCAAGAGATTCAATTCAAAAGCATTGGGATAGAGAGTTTCAAGGATCTCTATGGAGAAGATGAAGACTTATCTAAAGCATATAAGGTATGTCCTGATTTTGAGAATCACTTTCACAGTCAATTCTCAAAGTATACATTGCAGAGTGGATTTTTGTTCAAGGGGAATCAGTTGTGTGTTCCCAAAGGTTCAATGAGAGAGAATCTCATCTGGGAGAAGCACAATGGTAGTCTCAGTGGTCATTTTGGTATCAACAAGACACTGGAATTAGTGTAGAAGTTCTATTATTGGCCCAAGTTGCCAAGGGATGTCAGAAGGCATGTGGAACAATGTGTATTTTGTATGAAAGCCAAGGGGGGAGCTACCAATGTAGGTTTGTATCAACCTCTACCTATTCCCAACAGACCATGGGAATGCATTAGCATGGACTTTGTGGTAGGACTCCTTAAAACTAAGATAGGGTTTGATAGTGTCTATGTGGTGGTAGATAGGTTCAGTCAAATGAGTCACTTTGTTCCTTGCAAGACCACCCATGATGCTATCTATATTGCTCATCTTTTCTTAAAAGAGATTGTGAGGATCCATGGATTGCCATTGAGCATTGTATCAGACAAAGATGTGAAGTTTATGAGTCATTTTTGGAAAACTCTATGGAGCAGATTGGGTACTAACTTGTCTTTTGGATCAGCTTACCATCCTCAAATAGATGGAAAAACTGAGGTGATCAATAGAGTGTTAGGTAACCTTCTAAGATGCCTCACCAAGGAGTATGGACAGACATGGGACTTGGTCATATCACAAGCTAAATATGCCTATAATGATAGTGTGAATAGGACCACAGGTAGGAGTCCTTTTGAGATAGTATATGGTATGCACCCAAGAGGTGTGTGTGAGATCAGAGATCTAGGAGCTATGGAGCATAGGAGTGGCCATGTAGAGGATTTCACTCAGACCATGAAGGAGATTCAGGAGCAAGTGAAGAAGACAATCACAAAGGCTACTCACAAGCTAAAAGCTAAGGTGGATATGTCTAGAAAAAATCTCCAATTTGCAGTAGGTGACTATGTCATGGTCCATCTCAACAAATCTATATTGTAGAAAGGAATACCAACTAAATTGCAGATGAAGAGAGTGGGACCATGTAAGGTGTTATCCAAGTATGGAAAGAATGCTTACAAGGTGGAACTTCCTGTAGACTTAGGTATTTCACCAGTGTTTAATGTGGCTGACATGATCAAGTATAAAGGATCAGTAACTGATATGAATCTGACCAGTACAGATGTCTTGGAGGATGTGAGTACTGTAGTCATACTAGCTAAAGACAAGCTGCAAGCAGAAAGGATCTTGGAATCCAAAGTGAAGAAGTCTACTCGGCACAAGGTGTACATGGAACATCTCATACAGTGGAAGGAAAAACTAGAGTCTGAGGCTACGTGGGTGGAAGAAGCTCATTTCAAGAAGTGTGGCATTGATCTATTTCTAATCTCTCCCCACATTTCTTAGTGCTTGGACTGAGGGGGAGAATGGTACAGGAGCACCCATAGGTTGCCATAGGTTGTTTAGAAAGTCTGTCTAGGAAAAAAATTTCTAGGAAAACTAAGCAAACTATTTTAGTTCATTTGTATGTGAGCCTTGGTGGCATTTTTGTTGAGTTTTGATCAGATGAAGGTCATGTGGACCATAAAATAGGTGTCATAAGGTTCTAGCTCAAAATGAGGTTTTGGATTTTTAGGATTTTTTCTAAATGTTTGAAAATGTTGCTCAATTGGAGCTACAAGCGGCCAAGGAGAGTGCAAGGAAGAGGATAACTGATTTGGTGACCTATTTATGGGATGCCTCAGCATTCGATTCAGGTTGGAAGCATTAAAATTGTTTGAAGTTTTTGAATTCAAGAAAAGCAATTGTGATTGTGTGCAAATTTTCTGGGTTTTGCATTGAAGTGCTGTTTTAATGGATTGATCATGGCACTGAAATTTGTGTAGGATGTAGAGTAGTTGTTCTTCGAGCATTGTGTGGCATTAGATAGTTTTCTTATTCACTTTCAAGCATTATTTGTAAATAGTTTTGATTTCATACTGTTGTTGGTCTGAACAGGGCAGTTTGTAAGTATGAAGTATTAGTTCACTTTCCCACCGTACAAATTGTGCGACCCTTTGGGATCAATGACTAGACTCCATGGATGTACATATAGTAGAGTTTAGGGCTTTTGAAAGCATAGGAGTTACTGTGGAAGTCTTACCCTAGGCGAGCTAGGGAAGTGTCCGGCTAGGGAAGACCTTAGTGCAGAGCACTTTGATTTGCAGGGGTGTCAATTTCCTGACAAATTCCCTTTTGGAAAAGGTAGGCATGAGTCTTCCCAAGACATGGTAAGGAGAAAGAAACTCCAACTATCCATCTGGTGAGGGAAGGACTTAATAGTTTGTAGAGAAGCTAGGAAAGGGCTTAAAAGGCCTAGTTTTGCTCATTTTCAGGTTAGGGCTTTGTATAGCTAGTTGTGACCCAAGACCCCAAACATTCTTGAGAGGTGGGCGTATGAACCAGGAATCCCAAGAAAAGTTTGGGGTGTTCTTTGGAAAGATTTGGGAAAAACCCTGGTTTCTTGAAGGAGACCTAATAGGGCTAGTAGCCTACTAGGCCTAATAGAAGGGTTTGGTGAAAGCAACCTACAGGTGGAGCTAGGTGGACCCCTAATACACTTAGTAGGATGGATTGATGGCTGTAGAAGCACTTCCACACCCCTGTAAAACTGAATTCAATAATTTGGAGGATTAGTAGCCTTTAGGGTGGATTAAGGGCTAAGGCAAGTTTTTTCAAGATTGCACCAAGTCTTGACTTGGTAGGAGGATCTTTGTTGATAGTTGGGCTGGCAAGGGGAAACTAGGGGACCCTAAGAAGGAAGAGGTCCTATAGGTTGCAAGTGGTGGAGTGAGACACCCTAGAGGTTTTCCATGCAAGACCCAGAGCATGAATCAGTGATTGATTCATCCAACCTCCCTATCAATCAAGGATGAGAGTTGAATGAAGGCCATGGTGGTAGAGCTAAGTCAGATTAAGAAAAACAAGACATGGGAATTGATTCCTAGAGAACCAAGCAAAAAATTAATGCACTAAATGGGTAGTTAGAAACAATCTTAATGAAGATGGACCTATGGTAAGGAATAAATCAATACAAGTGTGCAAGGGGTATGCACAAGTTGAAGGAATTTATTTTCAAGAAACATTCGCACTTGTGGAAAGATTAGAAGAAATTAGAATGTCTCTTGCATTTTCAATATATAAAGAATTTAAAGTATATCATATGAATGTTAAATCTAAATTTTTGAATGGAAACCTAGAAGAGGAAGTCTACATAGAACAACTAGAAGGTTTTCAACTCTCAAAGGATGATGACTATGTATGCAAATTCAAAGAAGTGTTTTATGGTCTAAAACAAGCACCAAGAGCCTAGTATTCAATACTAGACTAGTACCTACTATTGGATGTTGTGGTTGTGTTGCTGATATGTTGTTTTCATTGATGTCAGCAATATTAGCATTGTTGCATTAGAAGTTGTATATGTTGAGGATATTGAGAAAATTGTAATAAGAAGTGCTACAGGTTGTCAGTAGTGAAGTGAAGCTCTTTCTATTGGTCTGTTTAGTATGTTGCTAATCTAATATTGTAGACTAAAGGGTTTCTTGTTGAGTATGTCTAGTTTATCCATGTTGAATTTCAAAGATCTGCATGAAGAGTTGATCGGGTTATGGCGATTTTCATTCTGACAATTTTTCTATCGCTTCAGTAAGTGTTCCTGATTGAAGATTCTGTGATTTCAGTAAGTTCCATTGTTGTGAATGCTTCTCTAGTGTTTCTTGATGCTTGTGGATGTTTTTAGTCCATTCTCTATCTTTGTGGCATGTCCGCATTGATCGTTGTGCTCGTGATCCAGTATTTTCTCTTGCGTGTTCATGTTTTTCATGTTCTTGGCTGACAAGGTGTTGAAGCATGTTGTGGATGTTTGAGGAGAAACTAATTGAAGTGTTTTCATGTTGGAGATGTTGTTTTTGGTATTCACTATGTTATGGCCAACCTTGGTTGATTTTCATGGATAATTTTTTTTTTTTTTTGGGTCGACTGTTTGTAACTATTTTATTATCTTTTTGTGGCTGACTTATAGTGATGTAAATTCTTGTTGCAGATATATAAGAGAAATTTTTTTATCATTTGAAGGCATGAATGTGGGTGTGAATGTGAAGTGAATGTTTCTAATGTGAAAATAAATTTCATATCATTCAAAGGTAGAGTAGAGAGTGAATAAGAGTGAAGAAGCTTTCATGTACTTTACAAGAACTAAATAACCATGCATTAGTAGATGCTATTTTCTTAGTTCAAATCCGGATGGTTTTAATTTGAATCTTTCTGTTAGACACTATGTCTTCCTTGGGCAGTGAGCCTAGGCAGTGTGCCTAAATGCATCTGCATTCCACATTCATATTTTCTTATACTTTTAATAGGGTATAATCTTATGGATTGACCTCCACCGTGGTTTTTTTCCTAACAAGGTTTCCACATAAAAAATATTACTGTTATGCGTGCTTCTGATGTGTTCATTTATGCTTTCATGATTAATGATCAGATCTGAAATTAAGGTTAAAAAGTTGAATAAGTTTGAGATTTGGTGACAAATAATTCACCCCCCCTCTCATTTGTCTACCCTTGAGTTGCCAACAATTGGTATCAGAGCTTGTGGTTCCTTGGAAGAAGTTTAACAACTTGAGGTGATCCAAGATAGCGACTTATAAGAAGGATAGTCCTAGATTTGATGGAACAAATTATTCCTTGTGGAAAGCTCGAAATGAGTGCCATCTAAGATGCATTGGTGAACCCTACTAGAGCATTACAAAAATTGTATATGTTATTCAACAAAATGGTCCTACTACTTCTGTTGAGATTAGGGATGTTGAGTATAATATCAAGGCTACAGAGGCATTGTTGAGTGCTTCGACTAATATTGAGATGACAAATGTGATGGATCTGAAGACTGCTTATGAGATCTAGAAGAAGTTGGAAACCTTGTATGAAGGTGATGCAAATGTAAAGATTGCTAAGCTACAAAGTGTGAAAGGAAAATATGAAAAGTTGAAAATGGGTGATGAGGAAAATGTTACTACTTTCATGCAAAGAGTAAATGAACTTGTGCGTGGCATCAGATGTGTTGGTGGATAGATAGATGAATCAAATATTGTTGCTAAAGTGCTTAGATCTTTCCCTAATTCTTACAAATTCAAGGCTAGTGCTATTGGAGAACTCTGAACTGTGACAAATGTTACCAAAGATATGTTGATTGGTAAGTTTACTGCTTTTGAGTTGAGTGAATTTGGTGATGCCCTTCCTAAGGTTGAATCTACATTTAAGGCTACTACTTCTGGAAGACATAGACAAAGATATAATTCGGGTGAAACCTCATCAAGAAATATATTCAAATATGAGGATGAAATGAAATAGTTGGATGAAGAAGAAAGAGAGCTTGAATAACTTGAAACATTGATTGTGAAAAGAGAAGCCAGAGGACAAGGTAAGTATAAGGGAAAGTTTCCTATTATATGTTTCTCTTGCAATAAGATAGATCATTTTGCGTCAAGGTGTCCTAAGAGAGTTTCCAAGCCAAGATTCAACAAGCCTAAATTCCAAAAGAAGTATTACTATGCTGTCGATGAAGGTGTAACAGATGATGAATTTGACAGAGGAAATGCAAGTGAAGATGAATTTGTGTTTATTGATATCAAGGAAAATAATCTTGTATCTACTAAATCTACTAGTTGTACAAATGTGGAGAAAGCCCTAACTGCTCAATTTGAAGAGAAAGATGAATAGGTAATTGATAGTGGTTGTTCTCATCATATTAAAGTAGATAAAAGTTTGTGAATTTGGAGAAGTATGATGGCGGTGTTGTGATATTTGGTGATAACACAACTGGTGTGATCTGTGGAAGAGGATGCATTTCTCTTGATGGTAAGCATAACACTGATGATGTATTGTACGTTGAAGGTTTAAAGCATAATCTTTTGAGTGTTGATCAAATGGTTGATAAGGGATACAATCTTCAGCTCATGGATGGTAAGTGTAAAGTATTGGAAAATTATAGAAATGTGATTGCATCAGGTACACAAACAAAAGGTAATATCTTTCATCCGAATGTTGCTAGTAATTTTTTTTTGATTTCTCAAGTTGATGAGATTTGGTTATGGCATAGGAGAATGTGTCATGCTAACTTTGATAATATTGTCAAGATAAGTTCCACTAAGGCTTTGAGAAATATTCCTAAGCTGATGAGACCTACTAATGTCATCTGCAAAGAATTTTAGTTAGAAAAGGAAACAAGAATTTATTTTCAAAGTAAAAAGAAAAATTTAAATGGATTGTTGGAACTTGTGCATACTGATTTATGTGGTCCTACAAGAACTAGAAGTTTACAAGGTTACAAATAGTTCATGTTGCTTATTGATGATTATTCAAGGATAATGTGGGCTACTTTCTTAAGGGAGAAATTTGAATCTTTGGAAAAGTTCAAGATCTTTAAGGCTATGGTTGAGACAGAGAATAATTTGAAGATTAAGTGTTTGAAATTAGATAGAGGTGGTGAATTCACTTCTAATTAGTTTAATTCTTTTTGTGAAGAGCATGGAATAAAGACAGTTATCTACATGGTAGACCCCTCAACAGAATGGAATTGTGGAAAGGAAGAAAAAAATAGTTCTAGATGTGGAAAGAACCATGATGTTGGAAGGACATGTGCCTCATATCTATTTGAGAGAAGCTATGAGTAGTATTGTGTACACACTTAACCGGGTACAAATAAAAGGTGATACTAGTAAGACTTCTTTTGAACTATGGATTGGTCAAAAGCCTACTATTAGATATTTCAAAATATTTGGAAGCAAGTGTTATATGAAAAGAGATGAAGATATAGGAAAGTTTGATGCTAGGAGTGATGAAGGAATCTTTCTAGGTTATGCTACTAAAAGTAAAGCCTACTAGTGCTACAACAAAAGTTTGAAGAAAATGGTTGAAAGTGAAAATGTTAACGTTGATGAAGACATAGCTACACTATCCATAACCTGTGGATATGATTCTAATGATCATAATGACAGTACAAGCAAAGGAAAGCGAGGTCAGATTGCAAGTCAAGTTCAAATCCTTTTTTGTGAATCAAGAAAATCAAGAAGGAGAAACTAATGGAAGAACAAAATCTAAGGTATGTGAGAGTGAATCATTTAGAGAATCAAATCATAAGTGATAAGAACAATGGTGTCCAGACTAGGAGAAAAATTGTAGAAGAGTATTTTTTGATTTCAAAGGTTGAGCCTAACAATTTGAATGAAGCATGCAAAGATGACCATTGGGTTGAAGCAATGAAAGAGGAACTACACCAAATTGATAAAAATGATACATGGATTCTTGTTCCCAGACTTAAGGATAAGAGTGTAATTGGAACTAAATGAGTTTTTAAAAATGAACAAGGTGAAGTGGTTAGAAACAAAGAAAGACTAGTTTGTAACGTGGGGTATTCTCAAATGGAAGATATTGATTTTGAAGAAACCTTTACCCCTATTGCTAGAATTGAAGTTGTGAGACTGTTTCTTGCTTATGTTGCTTATAAAGACTACAAGGTTTATCAAATTGATGTCAAGTCTACTTTTCTAAATGGTGAATTAGAAGAAGAAGTATATGTTGAGCAACTTGATGGATTCTAGTTGACTAATTAGGAAGATATCATGTGTCGATTGAAGAATGCATTGTATGGTCTCAAGCAAGCCCCTAGAGCATGGTATGCCATATTAGATAAATATTTGCTGAAACTTGGATTTAACAAAGGTACTGATGATAGTAATCTATATTTCAAGAATGATGATAAAAATTTGATTGTGGAAGTTTTTGTTGATGATATCATATTTGGAGGAGATGATAGCCTGTGTATGAAGTTTTCTAATGAGATACAAAATGAATTTAAGATGTCAATGATTGGAGAGATGAAATTCTTCTTGGGATTGCAAATTACTTAGTTAGATAAAGGTATTTTTATATCTCAGTCCATATATGTGAAGGAATTGTTGAAGAAATTTGGTATGGAAGATTCAAAGCCTATTGGTACACCCATGGTGACCAGATGCAAGTTGACAACTGATAATGATTCTCTAAAGGAAAATTAGACAAGATATAGATAAATGATTAGTGGTTTGCTTTATTTGACTCAAACTAGGATTGATATCATGAATTTTGTATGTATTGTTGCTAGATTTCAAGTTGATCCTAAAGAATATCATGTGACTGTTGTGAAGAAAATTTTTAGATACCTGAAAGGGACAATTGATTTTGGTCTATGGTATCCTAAATATGATGATCTTACTTTGAGTGCCTTTACTGATGCTGATTGGGTAGGAGATGTGAATGATAGGAAAAGTACTAGTGGTGGAGCATTTTTTTTGGGAAATAAGTTTATTTCATGGTTGAGTAAGAAGCAGAATGCTATTTCTTTATCTACTGTAGAGGTAGAATATATTGTTGTTGCTAATAATTGTACTCAAGTACTGTGGATGAAACAAATGTGGAAGGATATTAGAGCTTTCTATGATGAGCCTATTGTTATATTCTGTGATAACTCAAGTGCTATTAGTCCATTTCTAAGAATCTGGTGCTACATTAAAAAACCAAGCATATATCTATAAAATTTCAGTTTTGAGAGAGAAGGTAAGTGAAAAGGAAGTCAGATTGGAGTATGTGCCTATTAAGGAGAAAATTGTAGATATCTTTACAAAGTTATTGCTTAAGGATACTTTTGAGTATCTCATAGGGAAGTTAGGGGTGATTACCCCTCCTAATCAGAACTAAGGATGCATTGCATTGCATCAATCTATGCATTTCATGATCATATTTTGATTTGGATTGATGTTGTGGTGCCTATTACTCAGGGGGAGTAGTCATATGTTTAGAAGTTTAGATATGTGGTTCAAATTTTGTATTGAAGAGATATTTGTCATTGATGTCAAAGGGGGAGAAGATTAATGTGAAAAAAAAAATGTTTATTATTCGGGGATAATAGCCTTGTGGGGAGGAGAGTTGAGGAAATAAAAGTTAGAACTTAAGGGAAGAGTAAGTGTAGTTGTGTTGATGGTATTTTTCACATCATGTGTTTCCATCAATGCCAAAGGGGGAGATTGTTGGATGTTGTGGTTGTGTTGCTGATATGTGGTTGTCATTGATATCAACACTATTAGCATTGTTGCATTAGAAATTTGTATTTGTCAAGGATATTGAGAAAATTGTAATAAGAAGTACCACAGGTTGTCAATGGTGAAGTGAAGTTATTTCTATCGATGTGTTTAGTACATTGCTGATCTAAGGTTGTGGAATAAATGGTTTCTTGTTGAGTATGTCTAGTTTATCCACATTGAATTTCATAGATCCTCATGAAGAGTTGATTTAGTTATGGTGATTTTCATTCTAACAGTTTTTTTGTCACTTTAGTGAGTGTTCCTAATTGAAGATTATGTGATTTCAGTAAGTTCAATTGCTGCATATGCTCCTTTGGTGTTTCATGATGCTTGTGGATGCTTCTAGTTCATTCTCTATCTTTGTGGAATGCCTACATTGATTGTTGTGCTCGTGATCCAATATTTTCTCTTGCGTGTTCATGTTTTTCATGTTGTTGGCCGACAAAGTGTTGAAGTGTGTTGTGGATCTTCTAGGAGAAATTAATTGAAGTGTTTTCATGTTGGAGATGTTGTTTTCGGTCTTCACTATTTTATGTCCAACCTTGGTTGATTCACATGGATAATCTTTATTTTTTTTGGGCCAAATGTTTGTAATTAGTTTATTATCTTTTTGTGTCCAACTTATAGCGATGTAATTTCTTGTTGCAGATATATAAGAGCGATTGTTTTATCATTTGAAGGCATGAGTGTGGGTGCAAATTTGAAGTGTATGTGTCTTGTGTGCAAATAAAGTTTAGATCATTTGAAGGTAGCAAAGAGAGTGAAGAAGAGTGAAGAAGTGTTCATGTTCTTAACCAAAACTGTAACCAGGCATTAGCATATGTTATTTTCTTAGTTCAAATCTAGATGGTTTTAATCCAAATATTTTTGTAAGACAGTGTGTCTTCCTTGGGTAGTGAGCTCTAGGTAGTGTCCCTGAATGCATGTTCATTCCCCATTCATATTTTCTTATACTTTTAATCCGGTATAATCTTGTGGATTGACCTCCAACATGGTTTTTCCCCTAATAGGGTTTCCATGTAAAAAATCTTGGTGTTATGTGTTCTTCTGATGTGTTTTTCATTTATGCTTTCATGATTAATGATCAAATCTAAAATTAAGGCTAATAAATTGAATAAATTTGAGATTTGGTGACAACGGATTCACCCCCCCTCTCAATTGTCTTCCCTTGAGTTGCTAACACCTATAACAACAAGGTTTCAAAAAAGGATTTGTAGATATCAATTTGTATTTCAAATCTAAAGACAAACACTTGATTATTGTTGTTATGTATGTGGATGATGTCATATTTTGTGGTCACAATGATCAAATGTGTAAAGTATTTGCTACATATATGCAAGATAAATTTTAGATGTCAATGTTAGGAGAGTTGTCATTTTTCCTTGGTTTATAAAATATGCTAAGGAAATGCTTGATAAATTTGGCATGGAGGATAGTAGACCAATTAGTACCCCCATGATAAGTGAAAGTAAGTTATGTAAATTAGATGAGTCACGAGATGCAATCAGACTATGTAAAAATCAATGATTGGAAGCTTACTATACTTAGCTACATAAAGACTAGATATAAAGCAAGCAATGTGTATGGTAGAAAAGTTTTAGGCTGCACCGAAAGAGTCTCATGTCAATGTAGTAAAAATAATTCTTAAATATTTTAAAAGCAATGTTGACTATGGGCTACAGTATCACAAGGGAAAATATTTTTCGTTGACATCATAAATAGATGTATATTAGGTTGGATGTGTAGATGATAGAAAAGGAACAAGTGGAGGAGCATTCTTGTTAGGAAAAAAATTGGTTTCCTAGATGAGCAAGAAGCAGGAATCAATTTCTCTATCCACAAAAAAAGAAAAATATGCAGCAGTAGTAGCATGTTGTGCTCAATTCCTATAGATGAAGCATACACTTAAGGACATCAAGGAAGAATACAAAGAACCTATCTCTTTTTTTGTGATAATTCAAGCGTCATCAATATCTCAAAGAGTCCAATGATGCATTCTACGACAAAGCACATTGAAAGTAAGTATCACTTCATAAGAGAGAAGTTGGCAAACAAGGAGGTCAATATGGAGTATGTTCCTGCAAAAGAACAAGTAGCTCACATATTTACCAAGCCTCTTCCGAATGAAAAATTTCAATATTGAGGGAGAAGTTGGGAGTAATTTCTCTCACATCATATCACTAGACCTTAGTAATAAGGCAAGGGTCCAGAGGGAGCTTCATTTGATTTTCTTCATCCCTAAATATGAAAAGGATAGATCAAGTTAGGTAAACCTTGTTTTAAAAATTTCTAATGATTGGATGGTTGCAAATTATATGTTCCCTCTTTCTTTGTACTTAATATTATACAAGGTAGTGTACCCTTTGACATTGATGTGAAAGGGGGAGAAGCATGTGTAAATTCTCAAAAACATGAGCAAATGGGGAGAAAGTAAGATTGATATTACTGATATTGGTATAGTGCATGGACTATGGTGGAACACTCATAAAATTTTCATGTTCCACTGATCTATGAGAAGGAAATTTCTTGGATGTCTGTTGAATTGGCTAGGATTAAGGTTTGGGGTTTTGTGCGAATATTTTTTTACATTGAAATTTTTTAGCTTTTATCTTAGACCCTGGTTCCTTAGTCTATTTTTCTATTAATCTGATATGAGTTGTTTCTTGGTTATGAAGAACAACATGAGTCATTAAATTTCATTGGGTAACTAGCCCCATATGGTTAGGATTTCTTACACCCATCAGTGAATCTTTCTACATGCCTTGGCCCTTGAATTTTCTTTATTTTAAAAGGTTTATTTATCAGCCTTGTTTGGCCTTTGCATCCTTTGAAATAAATGTTGTTAAGTCTATTGAGAACTTATCATGCATTATCCTAGGAGGCCCCATCTCTTAAAACATCTTATTTGCACATGCAATTCTCAACCACTTAAGTGATTGCTTATCACTGAAGTTCCTTTCATTGTTGGGCTCATTATAGTGATGAGTGATGGGATTTTATTTTCTCTTTACATCACTTGTCATTGAAAGTTACAATTCTCTATGACATCAATTGATTACCGTGATGAGTGATACAGCCGTGGGTCTTTTGTATTTCTTATAGCTGAAACTTTCAACTTCTTGTTTATCTTCAGTGATGAGTGATGGGAATGGATTGAAGGGATCGATGTGATCGCTATGTGTCTGAATTTGATGCTATCGCTGAGTTTTCTCATCACCAAAAGCATTTTCAATTCCAATTCCATTATGACAATATGTGATGGCTTGGGAATTCCTGGTGGTATGATCGGTTGAACATCATCTTTGCTGAAATAAAAAATGTAACCTTGTAAAATTTCTACGACAAGTAATATAGAATATTCCTTCCAACAAGGGTGTATCACTCATTGTTGAAGTTTGGACATAACTTCAAGGTAATACTATGATGAGTGACAAAGCTCGTTATGTATTGTGGGTTAGATGGCTATGTGGCAAGTGCTCAAGATTCCATCATTTTTTTAAAGAATTGTAAAAAGTATGTGGAAATGGTTTTAAGGAGGCTCATTGATCATGTTTTAAATCCAAAAGATCCAGGGATAAGGTTCAAACTAGAATGGCTACTTGTTAGTTCACTTGCACAAACAATCCATCAACCATTAATGGTGAATGCACTTCAATTTTTAGGTATTAAGTAGGTTTTTGAATACTTTCTTTTACAATTGCATTCGTCTCAAGTAGAGGAACCAATTGAGTGAATAAGTGAAGAAAGTAGAGCTCCTAGTAAGTTGAATTCTGAGGAACAACCAACTATTCTCTTAGGTAAGTTAATCTCTTGGCCTATGTGGTAGTTTGTGCATTGAGTAGTTTGGGAATTGTGTAATTGGCTAGGGTTTGTGTTCAAAATTATCATTTTTTCCCACTCAGAAGGATTTGAAGTTGTTACTCATAGGTTTTGGGGTAGAGACGGTAAAATTATTATTTTTATTTCGAACCCTACAAATTTAAGGAGTGTAATGTGTAATTTCCTATTATTTGGAAAACCCTAGTTTTATTGCAAAGTAACAATGAATGAACCTGGTGGGTTTAGAGATAGAAATAAAAGAAAACCTATTTAGAAATGAGTTAAAACACCCAAACCCCTGGATGAACAGCCCAAGCCTAAAGTAATAAGAATTCCTAAAAATCAAAGAACTGTAAAGAA
>VDFB02145876.1:0-61483 GCA_007258455.2 Sequoia sempervirens | reverse complement strand
ACAACTTTCAATGGTATCACATTTTTTAACCCAAACATGTCACATTTTGTGCTTCAGATAATAAAGGATTAAAAAAAAATGAATTTCATGAAGTTTGACCAAGTTAAGGTATTAGACATACTTAGTTTTATATTTTTGAAATTGTTATAAAAAATCCCACAATTAGTTATTTACTTGGAAAAAAATTACAAAAAATATGCACCAAGCATCCAAACATGAGTCCTACATATATCTAAAATCTTATAAAAAATTATTTATCTTTTATTGTGGTTAGGTGGTTAGGAAAACACCTACTTTTATTTTTTCCCTGAATTTAAGTACTACTACATTGAAATTTCAAATTTTCACCAAATAGATTTTTTTATAAAAACCTAGTAGTTTAGAAACGACATTCAATTTTCCACATATTCTATTTTTACATATTTTTTAAATAATATAGATAACTGATTCAAATTTTTACATCAAGTTGCCTAACTCTGATTTTTCTAAATTTTCATTGCCACTTAAGGGCATGTGTTTTCCATGATGATCCTGCACATACCCTAAACACTTGGGTGTACATCAGAGTAGGAAAGGATAACTCAAGCGATGGAAATGATCTGATGATGCCAGCAGATTACCAAATATCTAAGATCAATCATGCCACACTAATTTCATGTTTATCTAATGCTTTTAACTATTCTGCAGGTACACTTTAATCATAATTTCAAGTGCTCTTCCACACAACAAATGTATGGGTTTTTGTGTTACATGAATCAACATTTATTGGAGAAGGGAATGGTTTTAATGCTAAGTCCTTTGGACTTTGTCTCATTATGAGACTGCATGATGTCACCGAAAAATGTTATCATTAAAAGGACTCTAGAGAATTTGCTAATTCAAAATGAAAACATTTAAGGTGGAGGGAATTAAAATATTTTCATTGTTCTCAGTGGGCCAAGGAAAATTGACACATAGCCATAGGATGTGTGTTGTGTCTATAGAAGAAGGTGATAGTTCTTAAAACACATCTTCAGGGCTCTTTAAATGACTTTCCATCCATGGAATTTTTGTGTTGCCATGACTGTGAAACCTTTGGAGAGACCATTTGAGGAATACCTATATCATGATTGTCTCAAGATGATATTCAAGGTCAAATGCTCAAGGGTGGAGGATTGTATCCATGTGGTGTTATGAATTGATGTCACTAGTCTGAGGGCAAGGAAAATTCTCTTCTCATCACAGATACCAAAAGACATTTCATGTCAAAAAATGTCGCTAATGAAAAACTTCAACCACACTACCGCCAGGCCAAGAAGTAACTTCTATGGGGTTGTGGAGGCACCACTCCACCTCACAAGTTAGAAGATGAAGTAGTGGGTTAGAGGTGGTCACTGTACCACCGCACAGAGTTGCAAGAGGAGGCATGAGAATGTGGGGGAGGATGGGAAGGCATGACAGTTGGGATTAAAATCCAACAAAAAATGACAATATTCTCATGCGAGCATTGAGGAGAAATTGTAGAAGGGTCTGCACTATAATGGAGGTTGACATCAAAGAAAAATTTTATGCCCTTGCTTTTCTTGGAGAACACATTCAACATCCATCCCTAAATGGTATGCAACTAGATTTGCAATTGAGGGTAAACTCTCTAGTTCGTGTGGAGGAACTTGCTCATGTAGAATCTAAACAGTATGTACCTAACACAGGAAATACTCAAGGGTATGCTTATGTTGCTCATGCATGCCTAGTTTGAGGGATGCCATTCTCCAAGGTGTTTGTTGGTGAATGGGGTATGTATGCACAAGGTTTTTAGTTGGTAGAGGGTTTGGAAGTCCAGGATGAAAATTCAGTGCATGGTGATTATATAGAATACAATCGACATTTTGTTAGTGGTTTCAAAGTTTTTCTTATAAAGGTTAATGGAGTGTTTTGCTTGGTTATGTTACATAGTAAATATCATACAACAATATGCTTACTATTTTTCCTTTCTATATCTATATAATTCGTGAACTCAATAGTATGGGTATATCCCAATGTGGAAGTTTTAGGGTTAGTAGGTTGGGACTTTGATAGTTTTCCTAATTTGCACCAACTCTCCCAAACTAGAATTTTGTAATATGTAAAACTTTTATTTTATATAATATATATATATACAGGCTTCAATGCCTTTCTCTTAAAAAAAAGATTTATTAAATAGCTACTTTTGATTTAGAATAATATATTTATATTTTAATATTTAAGAAGGTGAGATTATTTTAATAATTTTAAGTCTAAGAAGATTTCAATTTATTTAGTTATTCTCAAATAAAATTTTACAAACTAATACACTTTTGTTTAATCATATTTAATATTTGTATAGAGAAAAGGTGTATATATCATTTTATTTTTTTTGTTTTTATATTCTAACTAATATAATGTACATATATTTGATATATTATTTTACCACACAATTTAATTGTTTTTGCATGAACATTAATCTCAATATGAAATAAATTCTCTAATATATAAAATTGTAAACACATTCCACTTAGTTAACCATAGCTTTTTTATTCTCAACTACAATGCATTTACACAATTATATACACTAGATTAGATCATAAATATAATCTTAACCTTTAAGTTTTTTTTTTCTTTCTAAATCTCACTTCTCAAGTGACATATTAGCACATTAACATTATCTATTAGTATAAGCACCAAACATTTTATATTCCACATATATAGTAGTGTATATAAATATATCATTCTTAGACAATTTTGATCAAGTTGGAGGGATATAATTGATTATATTAACATTCAGTAATTTTTACATTCAAAAGTATAGTGGCATTCCTCATACAAGTCTCATCATACATCAATCTTAGTGAGAAAATCACACATACACTTGCATTAATATTCAACATAGTTGGTAATTAGCTCAATTACACTCATTGACAAAAATAAGATCCCCTCTTATATTTTTTAAAATATTCTTATGTATTGTACTTTAAATAAAGCAAGGTTTATAACTTAAAACTCCCATAGCTAATTTACAATAAGAATATTACCACCATATATTTTTTATACATTGATGTATATCAAGTGTCCACTATCTCTTGGAATTAAATATTATTTTATGAAGTAGATTAAGTTATGCTACACTAAATAGAATGACACTACATAGATCAATTTTTGTGTTAATATAGAACTAGGTCCTTTGAATGTATAGATCTTCATTATTTTTGGTATGTAACACACTATACAATTTTGTATACTAGTTCCTATCCCCTACTATAAATGCCAACATTCAAAGATAATGTGACATTGATTTATATATATGCCCTCTAATCTCTCATTTTATTTTTTATTTCTATCTATATTTATATCAAATAATATGCATTGATTTTTTTTAATTTATTTATGATCAAATTATCACACCTTGATTTATCATTCATATTTCAACATTCTTAATTAGTATAGGGAAAATTATATATCACTTATTTTTTGAACCTTAATGATCATAAACCAAGATGGAATTTCTCTACATATTCATCTTCCATTTTCTATGTTGTATAATTTATCACATTTAAATTGTTTAGTCCTTCATAGTAAATTTCATTGCTTACTACCTATTTAGTATATCATATTCTCATTAATGGGGCTTCTCAGGTTAATTCGTCATCTTCTCTTAGGGTAGAGGTAAAATGGAAGCCCCTAGAATCTAGGTGGGTTAAAGTATTTTTTTATGGTAGAGTGTGTGTTAACCTTGGAGCCTTCAAGGTGCTTTCATAGTAAGAGATGAGTAGGGGAACATCTTGGTAGTTGAATCAAAGAAACTCAATGATGACACAAATAATGAGGTAGAATTCTAGGTAGCATGGTTAGTATTAAGGATGTACCATAGTTTGGGATATAGAAGGATCCATTTGTAGGGTGATTCATTGATTATAGTAAATGCAATAAAGTAACGTAAAACCTTGAATTAGAAGTTTAATTAATATTTATACAAAATATGGATGGTTTTAGAGAAATGCATTGATTTCAATATTTCACATGTTTATAGGGAGCCTCACCACCCCTTCATCAAGGTCTAATTTATGCCCTCTGTAATTTTTTGTGTCACGCTACCCCCCAACCGAAACCTACCCCCATTGTTGGCTCTATGGACATCAAGCTCCTAACAAGTAACCCAATGTCTTCCCCTAAATCCCTACTTCGAGCTCAAATTTGAATTTTAAAAAGGGTTATCCCCTTCCATCACATTATCAAATCCCTCTTCCATGTTGCTCATAGAGGTTGTTACCCCTCAGAAAAGGATTTCTCCTCTTTATTGCATGAATGCTAAAAAGAAGAATATGGAGCCCTCGTGCTTTATAACCATTGAAATTAGGGATGACCCAAAGCCTTACCAAAAGATCCTAAATAGTAATGGTTTAGGTCAAAGATGGTCTTATAAACTAGCTAGTGGAAGCCAAAATAATAAAGGCGAAGTTATTAAAGGGAACAACTAGTGCTTGACAACAAGGACCTAGCTGACTCAGGAATTGGTTTCCTCCCTAAATTTGAGGATGAGTGTTAATATTACACTAAATTGGAGGAAGATAAGGAAATAAACATTGAGGAGGGGAAGGATAATAGTGTTGAAGAATATTTTTTGTTGAAACGAATGGAGAAGATTCTTAAGGACTTGAATGAGAGCAAGAATTTTCTAAGGAAAACCATAATGAGGATTTAAAGGATATGGAAAGAGAAGAAGGAATCCATAATCACCTTAACCAAAATGTGCAAGATAAATCGAAAGGAAGACTTAGCTTCTCCCTGAATGAAATGGCCAAAGGTGATGGTGATAACATAAGAAACATTATTTTTTCCCTCAAGAAAGTTGTTGGCAATATAACTACTCTTGTGGATAGGATCATGCAACATGCAATTTTTGGTACTATGTCCGGTAAGTCCAAGATAAGGAAAATTAAGAAGAAAATCAGGAAAGAGAAGGAGGAGATGACTTAGAGCACATTGGTTACTAATAGGGTTAAGGAGAAGGACTAGAAGATGACTATTAGCATGTTGAAGATAAATTGGGATTTCATTAGCTCATCTGAAAAGTAATTATTTTTGTTTTGTTGTCCTTACTATTTTAGATTATTCCTAACCTATGTGCCTATCCTTCTACTATCTTTTGGGTATGTTTATATGAGGTTTGTGTGCCTCCTTTTGATGGTTTTTTGTTGTTAGGCTTGGTTGGCCTCTACTTCTCTATTTGTTTCTCTTAAACTTTTGGGTTTAGGGGCTCTTTTCTTACTTTTAGCATAAAAAATATATTTTCATAAGGATGGTTTTATAGATAATTTTAAGAGGAAAATTCTTACTCGATTGAGTATCAAATAAAAATATCTTAAAATTAATATTATGGATAAAATTTCCAAAGTGGGGAATAAAGTGATTAATAGATTGACGATGATTAGGTAAATATTTATAAATCTAGGGTCATTCACACTTTAGGTTTTTACTTTTTTATTTATGAAAGATGATAGTTATCTAATAAAATGGTAGGTGTTGGGGAAAAACTTGTAAAAAAATTGTTCATGAACTTACTAAGATTCATAACTGACACAAGAGCATCCAGGAGTGTACAAGAAATCTTACATCACCCAAAATTATTTAATTTAATTTTTATTTCATGCAATTTTTACTTGTAGGTAAAAATTTTAAGACTTAGTTCAACCACTCCCAAAGAAAGAAATTTATTTTTTAAATTTTGATGGGTATTATTGTGCTTAAATTTTAATCCATTAGGTGAAATAAGGGGCCTAAGACTATGTAAAATTTGATTTTTATGTGGCACATAATATTTGTAATTGTTGATTTGTAAAGTGCATATTTAATATGTAAATTAAAACAAATGTGAAATAATGAAACCCAATGCCCAAGTTGGGAATGGAATAATGGGATGTTAAGTATTTTCCAAGAAGAGAAATGGCTCATTTCTTGGAGACTTCATATTTTTCTCCTAGTTTTTAGAGAAGTTACAAGAATAGATTTGCATGAGTTTCAAGCACTCAAAGTTATTTTTATAAGCATTTTTTTGCTATTTTATAGGTAGTTGATTCCTTGGGGATTTTAACACCATTTATAGGAGTAGTTTGGGAGTCTATTGTTAAAAAATACTAGGTTGAAGAAAATCCAATGCCCAAGCACAAAAGGAATAAAATGCTAAAATTGAAAAAGTTTGGGTTTCAAAAATTAAAAAATGTAAAGAAAGGTTTCCAACACTCCAGGTAGAGAAATGAAAGACTCAGAGGTTTTTTTTTTTACTTTATAGTAATATTTGGATTTTGTTGTGATATGTGGGGAAAATAGGGAGGTTTATGCAAATTATTGAAACTAAGGTAACATATCTTCCCACAATCATTCAAGAAAAAATATCCCTACAAAGAATTGACTAACAACCCTTTTAGGTGAATAATTCAATTGGGGAATTTTTTGGTTTCTTTTTATGCTTGAGCATGGGGGTCAAGGTCAAACAATACTTTTTGGGAGAAAAATTAAATGTAGTAAACTAACACATAAATGCAATATAACACTTGGATCCTGAAGATGAATCTCAATGCTAAAAAAAACAAAAAATAGAATGCAAATCTAAGAAGGGGAGAATCTTGTGAACCTTTCACAAAATTTTGTTTCTGGAAGCCTGCTTGGGACTCATTTGCCTAGGGGAGAATGGATCTTTGGTGAGGGTTTTTCTGAAACTTTTTGGAGCCTCTGGTTTTATCTCCACACTTCGAAATTCTTTGGATATTAGTGTCAGAGTGTATGAAATAACTTTGGGATCCGAGTTTCTGTGAGAAAATGACAACTTTGACAACTTTTGCAACTTTGACAATTTCTTAAATTTTTCTCTTTAAAAGATCTTCAAACCTTATTCAACCTAAATCTATAATCACATAAATAAGAGAGAAAAATGTTTTTTTTTTCTGGTGAATGGTGGTTTTCCTTGGTCAAACCCTATTTTGGTAATTAAGCCTTGCATTGAAATAATGCATGAAAGAGGGAATTAAGAGTGAATGAATCTATGTTACCACTCAACAAACCCTTGAATGAAGCTTGATAATGTATATCTACAACTTGCATGAGATGGATAAAATTGATGCGGATCTTGATCTTGAATCTTACTTGAAATAATGCTTTGAACACTTGAATGGATCATGAAACCTATAGCATAATGTTACCTACAAACACATGCATGATGTAAGAAGACTTTGATATGTTGATTGGATCTTGATTGTTGCAATAAAACTCTAATATATTTTCTCTTGAATTCATTTTATCATTAACTTTTCTATACTTTTTCTATCATCAAAATGCTATGTGAAACTTAAAAAATAACTAGGTTGTATTTATACTTGTATGTATCGCTAATTTCCCTAAATTCAAATATCACAAGGTGACATCTAAATATACACTTAGAGACATTAAAACCCCACCAAAAATATAATCCAAAATGTGGTTCAAAGGCCTAGGGAGGACCCATTTTCCCATGGGTGAATGGGTCCCAAGTCCCTATTCCTGGAAGACACATTGCTCAAGGTAAAGTGTTATGTGTAAGCATTAATTATTATCGAGTTTCCCTTTCAGAAAATGCAATTTATTAAGCTTGTAAATTAATTATAAGGCCAATTAAGGAATAATTAAGCTTAATTAATTAATAGGTCCCATAACTTAGTGTGGGGATGTAAATAAATACATTTTACAACACTAAATTAAGGCAAAATTAAGTCCATTTTAACTAGGAGGGCCCAAACAAGTGATAAAATGTAAAGGGATACATTTTATATCACTACATGTTCAAATATTAGGTTGTAGTGAAATATTTGGCTTGCAAGCTCTTTTGTTTAGCAAAGACTTTGTAAAAATGAGTTTTATTTCAATAAAATTAATTGACATGAGGGACTATGATTTGTATTAACTGCCTAGATGAGATGAAATTTATGGTAAGTGAGATGCACTAATGTCTAGGATTTTGTTGATTTGTATCAAAAAATAATGTGTTATTAGAAAGAGGGATTTCATAAATTTTATTGTGTAAATTTTGTATTAAAAATATCTAATATGAGAAATTAGTTTGAATTGTGTGAGTTTCCTACAAACATTTTTCCAATTAGTAAATGAAAATTATTTTTCAGTAAATCAATTCAAATTTTTTTGGAAGGCTCTTATATGAGATTTGGTTTTAGTTGGTTGCATAGGTCATGAAGTCTAGTATTATATTGAGTTTGAAAAGTTTATCTATTTTATGACTTTAATTTTTATTTAGTGGAGTTTGATTAAATAAATACATATGAGTTTATGTTGCATCTTTTGATTTTAATGATGTGAAATGATTTTTTATCTACAAGATCTGATTGTTTGATAACACCCCCTATCTCGACTACATGAGTAGTATTAAATATAAGTTATATGATAGAGTATGGAGAATAAAAGAAGCTAAGATAAACAATATTATATAAATGTCAAAGTTGTTAGCTTTTCTATATATGTGTTGAGCTTGAGATTCTGGAAGAATTTAAATTTATTGGGATCTGTGAAATTTTCCTTGGATGTTCCTTGCTTGGAATGAGATGAATTTATTTTCCTAGATAATAGTATTTTAAAAATTTGAGAGGAATAAACTCATAAAAAATGACCTTAAAAAAATGACGGCATAGCATGAGAAGTTAGAAAATGGACATCTCAAGAGAACCCTAGAATATTTTTTACATAAGAGAATTATGTAAATATAGATAGTTGGAAGTTGTACAAGATTTTTTTGTAGGTATGAGAGGAGAAGCTTGTAATTGTAGAGGGTAGATAAGTAGGCACAAGAAGCTAGAAAGGTATGTTTGATTTTAGTAGTTTTGATTGAAAGTTGTGAGATTTTGTTGCAAGTGGAACTTGTGACTGCAGAGGGAAATGTAATTCTCTAAAATAAATTGTATAACATTGTAGGAGAGAATATCATGAAGAGACCAATGATGATTTCATTCATAAAACAATGAGAAAGAAGGTATACTGATGGATTTTATGAAGAGTTGGTAAGAATCTAGGCTAGATTATATGTGTTTTAAATTAATCAATAAAAAATGATTGAAGTAGATATGAAAAAGTGTTAAAAAGTTATGTCAAGGTAGCATGGCAATAGATACAGGGTATGAAAATGAAAATCATGAATAGAGGATGTATTTCTATCTAAAAGGAGAAGAATTGAGTATCTCTCATGAAATGGAGAGATTTAGAAAATAGGACAACAAAAAGAAAGATGAGAAAAAATAATAATGCAACCCTTTGATATAAGGGGCGTGAAAGTAAAAACATGTAGGAGAAAGCCACACAATCAGAAGTGAAAGAAAATAAATAAATAAAATAAGTAAGAAAAGAAAATAAGAGAAAATGGTCATTGTGGATTATAAAATATTACTAAAAAATATGAAGGTCAAGAGGATAAAGAGAATAAATTTACATCACAGGTTATTTTTTCTAGTGATGGATTTTAGAAAATGGACTTTAGCAATCCTATTTTTGACAAATAAATAGATGAATATGAAGATCTCCTATTGAGAGAGGAGATGTGAAAGATAAACTTGTTATTTGGAGGAGTGGTGACATAAAAAATATAGATGGGAAAGTATGAGTCCCATGGTTTTTTTAACTTTTTTTTGTTTGTAAGAAGAAGGAAGATGCAACAAACTATCATGCATATGGTAGTAAAGAAGAAAATATTCTCATGCAAGAGGATAAGGAAGAAGAAAAGAAGGATTTTGTAGCTAATATATGTCTTTTGGAAGGTATGGGAGAGGTAAAAATTAAAATTTGAATAGAAATAAAGGAAGAAGGTGAAGGTATAAGAGATGTAGTAGCAAATATTTATGAATAAAAGGTTGGAGCAGCAATAGAGAAGCAAGAAATCACATAGGTAATAGGTTATTTTTATGATATTTGTGAAAGAGATTCTAATGTTAAGTTATTTGAAAAAGAGATGATTGAATTTCTAGATGTGAAGATGAGTGAAAATAATATTATTTCCATAGTAGATAACAATGAAGTTGTGGAGATGAAGAACAATGATGTTGAAGAAAAATTGGATCTATTGAAGGACATGGGAAAACTTAAAAGTTTGGGACAACAATGTGAAGACGAGTGCATAGAGAGGATGATGAGTGGGAAGATTGAAGGGGAAATAGAAAGTAAAGAAGAATATTTATACTAATATAGGTTATAGTAGTTGAGAATGAGGGGCTTGCATTGACAATAGGTAGAACAAAAGTTATAGCAAATAATGGCGAGGTAAATATTGCATTTTGTGAATTCTTTGATGATGGTAATTTGCATGTAAATAATAAGGTTAGAATGTAGGGATATGAGGAGATTGGAAAAGATGTGGCATCAATAGAGAAAAGGGAGACTACAAAGTTAATTTGACTAAATTTAATAATTTCTTAATAATGATGTTGGATTTGATTTTTCTTTAAATAAAATGGTAGAAGGATATGAAGAAAAAGAAGTGAAAAGGTGTAGTGATAAGATGTTACAAGTTGAGCTATAGCAAGGTACTATTAATTTTTTTATATGCAGGAAAAAGAGAATGAAGAAGAAATAGGTGACGAGAATCTGACAAGGAGATTTATTGTTATTTATAATTTTATTAATGTTGATTTGTATGTAGATGATGAAGAAGATGAAATACGATGGGAAGGTGAACCTTGGTGAGGTTCATGTTATATTAATTTCAATTTCATGAGAGGGAGAAAGAGGAAAAATGAAAGAAGAGATATAAAGATTTAATGCAGGATAAAGAAGAAGAAAATTCAAGAAGATAAGGAAGACAAGAAGATGAAAGGGAATCATAGGATTATCAAATGTTCATGGGTTTCACCTCATGGAACATTTCCACTTACCTTGGGTGTCTATTGCAAGAGCATCTAGGGGGTGTACCAGCAATTTTAGAACTTTTTTCTATTGCTAGAGGTATTCTTACTAACAATTAGTTAAATGGTCAAGATCTCATTGTGGTTCTTGAGAAATCTTATGAGTTGGGTTGGAAGAAGATATTTTTTGAGATAGATTATATGATTTTGGTCTTCTAAATAGTGGAAGGTTTGGAGAGTCATCTAGGAAGTTGGCTTCTTATGTTCACTAGATTCTTTATCTTTTATGAAATTTTGATTCAATTTCCTTTGTTAATGTTCCTAGGGAATGGATTGATGTCATGAATTGTTTGGCCAAATGATTGGTAATTATACTTGGAAGATTACAAACTTGACATCCCTATTCTTTGCTCAATCTTCATAGTTTGTTGAAGTAGTTCATAATTATTGTGTTTTATTTGTCTTGTTTTCCTTAGAATGTTTTCTTTTATTTATTTCATGCTTCCTTTTGATTCTTAAAGGTGGTGGATTTTTCATAAATCTCCTTGAGTTTTTACCCTTTAGACTATAGTGATAATTGTTGTTGTTAAAAATCTTTGAATTTTTTTCATAATTACTTAATTAATATAATAATATATTACCAAAAACAAAAGAAATAAACCATTAAGGAATGATAGGAACCGTATAACCCTGTCTAATAATTAATTGAACAACATAATAAACCTAACTCACCATGTCAGTGAGACCATAAACCCTCAACAATTCCAATATCTATAAAGTATTAGTATATCTTTTTATTTTAATGTACCAAAAATGATATCATAAAGAACCTTTTATATGGTTAGGGGCAAGGATTAAATTTGATGCTCCTGACCTTATCTTTAATTTTTAGCTGTAAAGCACTGTCTAATTTGTTCTCAAGATTACATGGAATGATTAGTAAACATTGTGGCAGACGGCAGAAAATTCTGACAGAATAATAAATAAATTTTTGGCCTGTGTCGTTTCCTTTTCAAACCAGTATCCATTACAGTATATGAAGTAAAGTGAGGAACTCATAGCCGTTCCCAAAATATTTATTGAGCGGCGAGTTCGACCATCAAATTTACCTAATCAACTTGGGATTGTACTGAACAGGCAAGGTGGGCACGAGGAGTATGAAAATGTTTAACTATAAGAGGAAATCCTCTTCTAAAACGAGAATAACGACAAACCATCCCATCAACAGCTATTGTAGAGCTTCGAGTAAAAATGCCCAATTATATCACAGGCCAGCGTGGCACAGGTTTTGAGTTTGCTTCCCCTGAGATGACAAACGAAAAAAAAGAGATTTAAAAACACATATTAGTATATTCATATATATTTAACATGGCTGGTTTAATGGAGTTACGTGGTGAGCTTAGCAAAGAAGAGTCCACCGCTAACGTATGCTGAACATGTCCAGTTGGGCAAGACTTTCTTGAAAAGAAGCATTGTAACTTTTTCGAAATCTTTATCAGGGTAACCCCCTATCCCCACGAGTTTGCTCCGTGTCCCGCGCTGTGGCTCGAGGCATCGGTATATCAACTTTTTTGGCATATAATAATGTGAATTAGCAATACGTTAATAAATTGTGTGGGTATAGTTGTGTATGCACTAAATCTAGGGCTGACGTTAACCGTTCGCCTGTCGATTATATCGTATATAAATTTTGACGTGGATGTTTCTCTACGTCTTCAGCCATATGAGGCGATATATATAGAAGTCCGGCCTCCTTTTCAGAGCAATTCAGTTCTGTTATTTTGTTTTACTAATCGGTCTGCTGTTAACGAACACCGAAGAAGCAGCGAATCGCATAAGAATTATGTCTGGGAATTTTGGGGGTGCAATAAATGGGTGGTCTATCTTACGAAAGGTGTGTAAATGGCCACAAAAGATTCTTTATTTATTTTGTATATGAGGCTGTAGGTGCAATTTTGAGGTTCTGTGCAAAATGGGTTTCTAGTTGTAAACGATTGTTGTATCTTAATGGGTTTTCGTTTATTTAAGAAGGAAATCATGGTGGGCGATTGTGTGTGTTTTCAGGGGTGGGAGGGGAACGGAGATTTGGGACTGAGCTTAGGAAGCTGCTGTAAGATGAAGGAAGTGGAGTCCCTAACGAATTGCAGCAGCAAGCAGTATGATGAGGAGGGTGGTGAGGAACACAAATTTGGCCTAGACGAAGAGGCCGGAAGCGATTGTACGACAGAGGAGGATTCACAGGCGGAGACAAGGGGCATTCCTTCGTCATTGGAGAAAGGAATTGGAAGCGGGATAAGCCAGATCTGCGCAGAGACAATCAACAACAGTAATGGTGTTGACGAGGAGGTGTGGCAAAGAAAGAGGGCGGGAAAACTGGCCTCATCGCGGTACAAGGGTGTGGTTCCGCAGCCCAAGGGTCGCTGGGGAGCGCAGATCTACGAGAAACACCGACGGGTGTGGCTTGGCACATTCAACACAGAACAAGACGCCGCGCAGTCTTACGACACAGCGGCCCTCAAATTCCGCGGGCGCAAGGCCATCACCAACTTCGCCCTGCTCGACGACACGCACCCGGAGGCAATCTTTCTCCGCTGCCATTCCAAAGCAGAGATCGTCGACATGCTGAGGAAACACACCTACCGCGACGAACTCCAGCAGGCGTACATAAACAACACTGCAGAGGCGAATCGGTCTTCAAATCGCAATGGCGGCCAGTTAGTCCTAAAAACCGAAAGGGTTACTTATCCGAGGGAGCACCTATTCGACAAGGCCGTGACGCCCAGTGATGTAGGGAAGCTGAACCGGCTTGTGATTCCAAAGCATCATGCCCAGCGATGCTTCCCTATTGACGCCGCCATTACCGAGAAGGGAATCATGCTAAATTTTGAAGACTCCAGTGGCAAAACATGGCGGTTCAGATATTCATACTGGAACAGCAGCCAAAGCTACGTGCTCACTAAGGGCTGGAGCCGCTACGTCAAGGACAAATGCCTCCGCGCCGGTGATATCGTGATCTTCGAACGCAGCACGGGCGGCTGTCGGCAGCTCTTCGTCAGCTTCCGCCGTAGGCCCTGCAATCTCCTTCAGCAGAAACCAGCCTCCGTTGCTGGTTTCTTCCGTCCTGAACTCTTACCCGACTACAGCCGTTGGACCCATACGTCGTACGCGTCCCTACCTGTTGAACATAATAGATCCGTAATCTCCAACGAATTTGTCCCGTGGTCAGACTTAGCCCCACTCAATTTTCCATCTGATTGTGATTTCTACAGTCCTTGGGCGTCACTTGACAAGAAGTCCAGTCTTCTCCAGTATCCAAATCCGGCGACCAAAACCTTCACTTCCTCTACTTGTCCCAATTCTTCAAGTGTTACCATATTCGGAGTGAATCTAAGCCCACTTTCTTCATCGACATTGAATCTTTTTCCGTCCAGTTCAGCTGATAAGGATGAGCAAAATGATATCGAAGTCCCGGAATAGTGAAGGCGGCACAGCCGTTAGGGTTTCACCGGTGAAAAAAGAAACAGTGACGGAAAAGTCTGTAAGTATCTTTTCGAAAAGGCTCTTGTATTAATAGATTGTAAAATTATATAGGGGATTGTGAATGAATGGTTCTCCAAGTACGATTTGTTTGCCCTCTGGTTGACATACATTTTTTTAACAGTGACTGAAAATATTCGCTTTGGAAAAGTTCCCTCTTTATTTATTTAAACACCTTACTGTTGTACATCACTAGAGCGCGTGCATTGCTTGGCTTTTTTTCAACTAGGTCCCTTCAGACCAACAGATTAGTGAATATTGGTTGATAATGAACTTCCATATTAAGCATTACGCATCAATTTTGCAAAAGCTTATTATGCTTCATTTTTCATACATTCCTGTAGTAATCATAAATGGCAACTTCACAGTGAACAGTGTGTGACTAAAAAAATACACAGAGTTGCTTTTCTATCACAAACTATTTGTTATCGCTGTATTAATTCACTATAGCTGAACTCCATCCCATTCATTAGAAGATGTACTAATTTAAAAAGCTGAGGAAATGACAATTTAGTTTCTTAATTTCGAATTTTGAAGAACTGGCAATTTGATTTCTTAAATTTGAATATTGTAAGGGCTTTTATGGTGGCGGAAGTTTGTAAACTTGTTGTATGCTGTTATTTCAGCAGTTGATAGCCCATCTGTTTTATCAATCCTTTCTGTGAAGCAGCTCTAAACACTATATTTTATCATTGAATTGTCCAGAATTGACTGTTATGCTTTAATGTATGTTTGATTAAGTAAAGAGAAATACAAGCAATTCATTGCACAGTCAGTTTACATGTTTCTTTTGAAGTATCTGATAAATGGGCTAAAAAACAATAGAGTTTTAGTTCAGTATCCTGTCCATTTGAAAATACTACCACAGCATAAAACAGTGTTTTTAAAAATTATTTGTGAAATTTATCACCCCGAGGAACTCTTTGATTTCAGGAGATTTGGAAATCTTGATGGAGGTTTGAAGTTCAAGATAATCAAAGTTTGTGTATAATCATTCCATTTATCATTATATGTTTGTTTATAGGTAATATTCTTAAAAGAAGGGAATAAAAGTGTTCTGAAACATGGGTTTTTAGTCTCATGTTCGGATTAAGGGTATGAAAATTGTTAAGGTTGGTTATGATATTGTTTAGTCTTTTTTATATATTTCTTTGTTTCAACAGCTTCCAGTCATTGAATGTTTTTACTCTAATTTATTTGAAGTTTTATAAAAGTATAAGAATCCTTTTAAAAACCCATTTTACTTAATAAAAAATATTTAATTTGAACATTTTAAAATTTCATGATTAAAATAATTAGTAATGATTTTACCTTTTATTCATACTAAAAAATATATATATTTGTTCTATTTTTACTAATTAAAATTAGCCTTTGAAAATAGAACTAAATTATATATAAGAATGGCAATTCTAATTAATTTATAAGAGTTTGTTGGACCACATTCTATTGAGGGAAAAAGGTGTACATCTCATGGTTAAGTTCTTGAGAAACATCCAACTGATTTTAATAGTGGAAGGTCTCATTTCAACTCTGCCCCTCTTTTGACATCTTTGGTAAATTTAGGTTCAAACCTCCTTGATCTAGTTCTTGGCTCTGGTCTTTAGCTTTGTTGGGTTTTGCTACTCCTTTTTTGGTAGTTGGTTCTATCCCTCCTTTGGAAAGCTTTTGTTTGCTATTCTTCTTTTTATTTTCTCATTATTTGTGAGACTCCTCTCTTTCTCCTCCATGACTGATTTGTAATAGATTCTAATCCTTTTTACTTTATCTTAATCAAAACAATTATTACAAATTTATTAATATTTAGCAAAATCTTATTCCATTAAATTTTAAAACCTAATGATATTAATCTCACTCACATATTTAAAACTATATAGTGTCAATGTCATATTATTGATCTTATAAATTCATACACTAAATGTATCAAATATTTTGGACATACAATAAAGTAATGGACTTCTAATAACTAGTTATATGATTTTATATTTTTTTAATGAGTAAATCTATTCACCACATGTCCTATAGTAAATAGTGTGCTCCTTAATAAGTATTCTAATTGGAAAGAGATGAGTTACAAATGAAATATTCTTGTATACAAGAAATTAAGTTTAAATTCATTTTAATTGGTGGCTCTAAGAGTCTTAAAATAAATGTTTATGTTGAGGTCTGGCTATGTTTTTAGAATTTTTATATGCATATAAATTTTCTTTGTGTTTATCTTACATTTTGTGTATCATTATATCATTTTGTTTATCTCTAGATGTCTTCTAGCTCAAATTTGTAATTACTTGGCACTATGAACTGATCAATAATAAGTTCTATTATTTATTTTATGTCATCCATTTGAAGATCAAAGCTCATAGACTCAACAACTTATTTTTGTTTAGTAATATAATCTTTTGTTATGAAATTATATGGAATTATTTAATTGTCTTTAAAATAAGACATCAATTTAATATTATTTATAAATAAAAGGAATTTTTAGTATTTTCTTTATCCTTAGAAGGAGGTAGAAGATTTTTAAAAAGAAAATTACATTTGATTATAAATATTACTTTCTTAATATTATAATTCTAAAAATATATTAACATTATGAATGATAATTATGTCAAAACATAATTATGGAGTTAATATTATAAAATATACATTTTATAAATTAAAAAGAAAAAAATAGAAATGTTGTTGTACAAAGAATACAAAATCTCTTTATTATTATTTTTAAAATGTTGAATAATTACATATAGTTTTAAAGATGTTTACAATAAGTAAAATTATATATTTATTTAAAAGTTAATTCTCTTTAAATTTAGTATTTTGTGTATGCAAAATTAATTTATTATGTTTAACATATAAATGTATTCTTATATTAATGTATGAGAATATATATACAATTTTAAAATTGAATGATATGTTGTTATTAATGTGAACATCATGTATTTTCAACATACTACTTAATATTCTATTATAATGAAACCCAACATGTATATTATGCACCTTTAAAGACCAAGAAACAACAATAAATTAAATGAATTCCATCAACCACTCTCAAAATTATTAATATACCCTTGCCAATTACTATCTATGTATCTGCCTAATCTAAAATTATCAAATAATATATACCAATGCCAAAATTGTATAAATATTAAGTGTAGCATTTTTAATGCACATGAGAGAACTCACTACTATTATAAATTGTAAACCATTTTTTTTATTACTATCTTCCTTTATATATTATTCAGATTTTCTTATTGGATGAGAACCACATCATCAAATTTACTTATAAGAGATTCCAATTTAATCCATAAAAAATCTATTTAAGTTATAAATAGACTTATCTACGTATAAATCGAACATAAAGAATTCATTCTTACCAATCTAATTGCTATAGTAAAGAGTGGCTTCAATTACTTTCAATAGGTTGACGTACACCATGCATAATCAATAATTAGTATTGTCTGTCATATTGGGAAGGCTGTTATGATATTATTATATATAATATTTCAATATGTATTTAATTAAAGTATCAAATGAATTTAGTAGTATAGGAATAGACATACAAGATTCAAGGATCTTGTAAAATGAAAGAAATCTTTTACAAATGAGATTTGTCAAATAGATCTTTAGTGAAAATAATTGATTGAATAATATGAACACAAGAATCATGATTATATAGAAGAAAGTGAAAAACATAACACATAATATTATGAAAAATGTCTTAATCTTATGATTTGAGAAACAAAAAGTAATTTCCCTTAGTTGACTTAAATAGATAGGTGTGAGAAAGAGCGAAGAGGGGAAGTAGTTAGGTAATAACCATTTTCCCACTAATAGAACCACTAATTATATATATCAAAGGATAGATAAATTTAAAGATGGAAAGATTAAAAGGTGGGTCCTAAAACTAGGCTTGATGAGGTACACATTTAATAAAATTTCTTATAAAAATAATTAAAATAAAAAATTGTAAGGAAAAGCTCCTCCCCAAAAGAGAGATGAGAAGGACTAATAAAGTTCCTTCAAATATGTCATTGAAATATTAGGAATGTTGTATACGAGCATGAAAAATTTCATGGAGCACACAAAGGTTACAAATAAATATTAAAGATTGGTTTTTATACTAAAGAACCTCCTCTAAAATAAAAAAGAATTTTAAGAGAAAATAGGAAAAACTTTACACATGAGTGACCCCAAAAATATTTCTTATACAATTCTAAGATAGCCACAAGAAAATTTTTTGATGGTAAGAATATAAATGGTACATAACTTTACATGACTAATCCCAGTGACAATATTTGAATAGTACATAAATGGTGAATTTATGCCAATATACTAAAAACAACATAATAATATAGTAGTAAAAAAATACAAGTGTCAATAAGCTTAACGACTCTACTCAAATAAACAATACATAAGAAGGACTCAATAAATAAGTATGTAGAAGTGATTGTATAGTATGTGTCCCATCATGCTAAACTACATGGGTGATAAACCATTGTATCCATCTAGTATATAAGAATAAAATAATATATATAGCTCAATCCAAAATGAACCATAGAAATATTTTATACCCACATAATACTAGAAAATGAGTATCGTAGTAGATCCATTAAAATTTTATTTCATAATATAGTTTAAGAAGGTAAAGGAGCAATATTAGGACCAATATGATCTACCTAGCACTAAAATTGGGTTTTTTCATATAAGAGACGTGTATAAAGGTAGACGAGGTTTTAAATACAAGGAATATTAAAAAAAAACTCATGAAACTATTATAGAAGGTGATTCATACAAGATAATCTTCCATGAAAGTAGATGAAGTTGTGATGACTAACTCAAAGAATACATAGCAAATTTTGTAAAATAGTTTATAAATAAATTATGACTACAATAATTGTATAATATGTTAGAGTGAATAATTTATCTATTCACTATACTTAAATGTACTTAGATTGATGAGGTTAGACAACATCTTGTCTAACTGAATGTACAAACTTTAGGCCCCTTGAGGTTACTGAGTTGTTTGGTAAACCTCATGTGCATACATTTTGAGGTTGGAAGAGTTTTCATATCACCTCAAAGATCACACAACACTTGGCATCAAGGTTGATGAGTTGGTCAGATAAGTTGTTGGTTTGCACATTCCTAGTGATCCATAGGTTGACACCTAGATGACACTTGTCTACTCATTTGTGCCACATCATGGGGCACTTGTCAATCAACATGCTAGGTTGATTGTCTCTCCCTTGCCTATATATGCAAGACTTCCACATTTGTACATTTGGATCGACTAAATACAATATTTTACATTGTTCATTGTGCTTTTTTTTTATCTCCTAATTCTTATATGGTATTAGAACATAAGGGAATATATTTTCAAGCCAAAGGTGAACAAAGTTGTACTTTGTTAGATTCCATTGTTGTGTGCTAACAATTGCAGGAAGATGCTTAAACATTTGTGAAAGAATTTCGAGGCATCATTTGGAGTCAAACTGCACATCTACTCACAACAAGAAGAAATCGACCCCACCCCAAGCATGAATCTCACAGGCCAAAGGTGTTTTGATTCGAGCCCAAATAGAAGCATCTTCTGTTGGATGGCATTTTAAATCTCTGCTCACAGAGGCTGTATATATCTGGTCTTGGAGACGTGGTCGACCCTGAGTCTATTGCCCACGGTACATAGGCAACTGGATGAGGCGTGAAAAGGTAGTCTGAGCGGCATTAAGAGGCCATGACCTTGCATATACAGGCGACGCCACGCTTGGGCAGGTCGTGGCCTTGCATATGCATGCCCCTCTGCAGCGTTACAAAGGTCTCGCGCCCACACACACGCAATCAGGCTATTGATCCACTCGCATGCACAGCAGAGGCCGCAAATTCTTGTGCGGCAGAGGCATTTGATGATCAAGAAGGCCATAATGAGTGGCGGGTGAGATCTGAAGGCTTGTGAGGGCGCTTTATTGCAGGCCCGAGGGTGTGGCTACGAGCCGAAGGCCAACGAGGTCTCTTTTTGTAGACGCGAGGGGTTTTCTTGCAGGACCGCGAGGGTAATTTTCTGGTGGAATATGAATGGGCGCAGAAATCTGATTTGCAGAGGAAGGGATCGTGCATCAAACCTGTGCAGATCTTCGTCAGCAGGCAGCGAAGCATTAGGCGCATGCATTGACAGGTCGTGGCCTCAGGAATCTCGCATGGAGGTTGGCAGCTTTAGCATGGAGTTTGGCAAGAATTTGACCCATGACACTCTAAAATTTGGCGTGAGGGTTGGGAGCACTATTTCCCCTCCTTTATTGTCAATTTGCTAATGTCACTGTAGACACCAGGGCTTATGTCAGCGATGGGGGAGGGGAAGGCACGTTCACTCTTAGCTCTTGGTCCTATGGGCATTCAACCTTTGTTATTTCCAGCCCAAAGGGGCTTAAAATCCTCTCTAATTTTTCCTCTTCTCTTTAATATTTGTTGCAAAAATTAATTTTCTAAACAAATCTGATTTTCTTTTTTGTAAAGGTGGAAAACTTGAAAGCATCATTACTATTTCTGGGTAATTCAAAATAGAGTACCATTTTTTTATAAATGTGCTTGTTTTTTTGCCACAAATCAAACGAGCATAGTATCAAACTCCCACTATTAAGTGCTTGTTTATACTTCATTTGGCCTATTTGCAAAGCACTCCTATAAATTGTCAAATTAAGTAGGGAAAGAAATAATCAAGGGGGTTTTATTTTTATGTTTTTGTCTTTTATTGAGGTTTGGAAGGCATATGTCTTCTTAATCCACCTCATGAAAATAAACTTGTAAGAACTCATAATAACAAATATGCTTATAAATGCACTCACATAAAGTTCCACAAACAAATGCGTGTTCCATATGGAGAGAATTTGGGAAATTTTATACTTACACTAAATCGTAAAGTGTAATGGGGGGTTGTATAGAGCCTTGATTAGTCATCATAGTTGTGGATCCTCATGATTCTCACCACATGGTGTGTGTTTCCTTGCTTTGCCATTACAGTAATGGATCCTCATGATTCTCACCTCATGTGTGTGTGCCTTCATGCACACCCTTTTTGGTTTCCTGAACATCTCTACATTCCTTGCATATTCTTGTGCCCAATTTCAGTTGGTCTGCTTATTCTCTTAGCATTAAGGGGGATTATAACAATGCTATGCTAATGCTTCTTTCAATGAAGTTTGTGGAGGAACCTTCTATCTTGATCTCTCATATCGGGGATTACTTCAATGGATCATATTTTGATATTCTCATACTTATGTACACCAGAATGATGCACATTTTAGTAGTGTACACATGTCACTCATGCATTACTCCAGAATCATAGTAGTGTTATGATACTACTACCGAAAATCTTGCACTACACTTCTCAAATTCGCACTCTATAACTTTGCAATTCACATCATGCTTTTCTATCTCTTTGTATAACCTCAATCCATCAACAACTCAACTCTTATTTATATCGTCTTCAACCTTGAAAACTTTCTCCAAGGATGGATATGCACCTCAATCATCCAAATTCAAATTAGTTGAGCACCAAAAAATTCTCACGATGGAAATGAATTAAGGTAGACCACAAAACTCCAGTAGTGAGGACCTAAATCCATCCTTATATAACACACCACACTTCCACAAACAACCAAGCACCTTTGCAAGTACTGTAAACACCAAGGTTGGTTGATACCTATGTAATCACCATTAATATTTTATGTACATGCTTCCTTTAATCCATCCATAACTCATGAACAACAAATGTCACCTAAAAACACTCTAAAATATTCCATAAAGACCCTGAATTCCAACCAACCCCTTCACAACAACTTTCAGCTGAAGAATGTACACAACTAGTACATCCAAACAACTCTACCATACATTGTAACTCAAGGAAAATACTTCCTTAGCTCTTGTAGACATGCAAATCAACATTATGCATTTAAATCTGATCAATTAACAACATTTCTACTATTAATCAAGAAACTAAGTTTATTTGATCAATTCACTTTGTACTCACTAATGTTCACCAAATTTAATTAAAAATAATCAAATTATTTAAAACAAATGTCAAATCCCCTAATTCCTCCAAGTTAATTAATTCTAGATTAATTAACTCCTAATCCTAATTACCCATTCTCTAGCTTTTGACTCAACCCTATTCAAACGCAACCCCTGATTAACTAAACCACTTGCACATGAAAACCAATTCTTTTAATTAACTAATTACCATATTTATCCTCACAATGACATATTCCAAGGAATATTCCTCCCAACCACCTCCTAATTCAATTTCCCTCCAAAACCTCTTACACATTCATTAACTCCTCTTAAATCCTCATTTATTCTTCTTACATCCTCTCACATCTCCAACTAAATTCATTTATTTCTTCTTACATCCTTTCAAATCCTCAACCATTCTCATTTATTCCTCTTACACCTCCTTTCCTCTACACATTTTCCAAAATGTGTTCCACCTTCATCCAATAGACTTGCGACAAGTGTCACAATCTTATTAGCTTTCCTTTAGTATCACATTCCTCCATTCTCTCCATTCTTCAACTCTTCAACCCTATAAATAGAAGCATTCTCTTCACAATATGGATTCACAATCATATGCAATTTCACTATACACACATTCATAGGCATTCATCTTTGAATCTTCACCATTTTGGAAGCTTATCAAGGGGGTGGGGAAGGGCATCCTTTTGACATCAAAGGAGCACTACTCCCACTTTGGGATAGGGTTTGAACATGCTTTTTATGCTTTCATTTAACTTCTTTGGTATTTTAGTGTCTAGTTTGGTATATTTAGCATGATTAGATATCTCTGGGAATGTTGGATTTGCTTGTTTTAAATCGACTAACAATACTAATGATGGTCATTGTTTGAAGCATATGTAGATTTAGTGTTTACATTTGGCACCCACCATGGGGCATCTGAATCTGCATTAGCTTTAAGGACTTGAACAAAGCATGCCCTAGGGATGATTTACCTCTTCCTAACATAGACATGATTGTAGATCTGACAAGACACAAAATGCTATCATTGATGGATGGGTTCTCAGGATACAATCAAATTATGATAGCAAAGGAAGATCAGCATAAGACAACCTTTGCATGTCCATGGGGCACTTACTGTTGGAATATGATGCCATTCGGATTAAAGAACACTAGAGCCACATACCAAAGGGCTATGACTCTGGATTTCCATGACATGATCCACAAATTTGTAGAGGACTATGTGGACGATATACTAGCCAAATCAAAAAAATGTCAAGACCACATATCAACAATGGGCCCAATCTTTGAAAGACTGGAAGAATATAAGGTAAGACTCAATCCTAAGAAATGTGTCTTTCGCATAAATTAAGGAAAGATCTTGGGATACATTGTATCAATGAGGAGAATAGAGATAGACCCTGCAAAAGTCAAAGCAATCCTCAATATGGAAGAACCATGGACATTGAAATAATTAAGGGGTCTGTAGGGAAGGCTCCAATCAATCAACAGATTGATAGTATAGTTAGTAGATAAAACCATCCCATACTCTAATCTCCTTCACAAGGGGGTAGCATACAAGTGGGATGAGATATGCGATCAGGCATTTAACCAAATCAAAGAATACTTGCTAACACCACTAGTCCTCATGCCATCAATCCAAAACAAACCACTCATCCTCTACATATCCACTATGGTGGAAACACTTGGGGCAATCCTAGCTCAACATAATGAAACAGGGAAGGAAAGAGCCATTAACTATATCAGTAGAACCTTGGTGGTACATGAGCTAAACTATATGCTCATTGAGAAGGGCTTGCCTTGCAGTAGTGTTTGCCTCACAAAAATTTAGGCACTACATGCTTTCTCATCAAATGAAGCTCATCGTCAAGATAGACCCCCTATAGTATTAGCTCTCTAAAGCAATGCTCACAAGATGAATGGCTAAGTGGGTCATGATCTTGATAGAATATGATATTGAATATGTGGAGCAAAAATTCATCAAGGGATAGGTAATCACAGATCAACTGGCTGAAGCACCTATATATTACGAGAACCCATTGGTATCAGAATTTCTCAATGAATCAATCTTCAACTTGAATGTTGCAGACCATTGGAAGGTTTATTTTGATAGATCATTCACACATCATGGGTCAGGAATAGGGGTCCAATTCATCACACCACAAGGGGATTGTATTCCAAAGTAATATAGGTTATCTTTCCCTTACACCAACAACATTACGGAGTACAATGCTCTAGTCATAGGACTTTAGATTGCAGTACAGTGGAAAATCATGGCACTCAAGGTCTACGAGGACTCACAACTGATTATCAATCTATTCAACGATGAATACCAAACTAAACATGATAAACTTACCCCGTATAAAAAGTTGGTGGAGGATCTCAAGGAATTCTTCATCGATATAACATTTGAGAAAATAGTGAGGGTAAAAAATAGAGCAACTTATGTTATGGCTACAATTGGATCATTGCTAGAGATCTTGAGGAACGTCCATAAACATGAATTCCTTGTAGAGCAGCTTCTTGTACCAACACCTGGGACACAAACTCCAAGAAGTGTTAAGTTCAATGTAACATTTAAAATCAGATCTAGAGACCTAGGTGGGACCCATATGCCTAGACCTAGAACACATAACCAAATTCATTAGATTATGATTTGTCACTTGGTGATTTTTCAGGATTATCCTGAGAAAAAATGCATTAAATAAGGCTTTTCGATGCAAAATAGGACCAACTAAGACATAAATGAACCTAATTTTAACAAGGAGGGACCAAAAAAGTGTGAAAATGTAAATGGATACATTTTTCTACACTATATTTAGCCTCCACTTTAGTGAGAGGATGAACTTTCTTACAACTCACACTAAAGTAGACAAATTTGCATCAAGAGGGCTCCAAGTGTACCAATGCTAGTGAGATATGATGACAACAATCAAGAGGGATGATCAAGTCCCCTAGATCAATATCCTATGGAAAACCAACATAGGAAAAAAATAACACACATGTGAATGATGTATGAAGCAACAACAAGATACAAGCATGTACGCTATCAAAGACATAAGGAAGAAAGAAAAAGAAAAAGAGGGTGGATCAAGCCTCGACTATTTTTCCAACACAATGTGGATCAATCCTTAGCTATTTTTCCAAGAAATAATTACAAGTGGAACATGATGTCCACTATGGAAATAAAATGTACACTAACACAGGCTAGTGGAATCTGGTATCCACTAGGTGAGGCCCCAATGAGACACATATGTATGTAGCCAGTATGCACCGACATAGATAAGCAAGTGGCTATGCGAAATTCATGCCTAAGGTTAGATCCCATAAAATAACCATACCAAAGCTATACCTGAATTGATAACTATGATAAGGCACCACACAACATGAACAACAGGATCCATAGGAAAGAAAAACTTCATATGCTAACACCCATGAACAAACAAGATGGATCCATAGGAAAGCAAAGTGTGTTATGCAAGGTGGTCATATAATAGTTATTGTAAATGAAAAATAGTGCAAGGTATGTTTAAATGGTTTTTTCTTAGTTCATGTAAGTTCTAAACTTAGGGAACATCATGCCTAATTTCTCCAAGAGAGGACCAATCGAAGAATAAAAGATTCACAACTTAGGGGATGCAGTGTGTCACATCAAGCCACTAAGAGGAATGTAATATGGTAAGAGAGATCACACTCTTGAAGGACATCACACCCAATGTCATCACCAAGAGAAAGACACATTGCATGAAGTAAGAATCCCACACAGTGAAACATGAATTGAAAAATGCAAAATAATAATGCCAATGTATGCCCCCACTTTAAAGAAGTTGCTAAACACCATGCTGTGAGCAATTACTTTAAAGTAGCAAATGATAAATGCTAACAATAAAGAGGACATGAGAGCTTATTTTTAAATCCTTTTTCCACATCATATGTTCCCAAATGAAGTTGTGTCTTGAAAAGTGGTTTCCCCTAAAATGAAATCCCAAAATCACATAAGGGATCCATGGATTCAGGGTCAATATATCTTTGCTACAATGTTGTTAGAGAGCTCATAAATTTCATCATTCGCCCAAATACTCATGGAACAAGGAATAATTATACAAAAAGAGTGAAAACAAAGATAATATTTTGGGTCAACTTGGAATAGACCTAAATTTTTTGACGCCTTGTGTCATCCATGAAAGGAAAACACAAGACAAAGAAAAGATAAAAGATAATCTTTTGCGTCAACATGGAAGAGACCTAAATGTTTCGATGCCTTGTGTCATCCCCAAAATGAAACCATAAGACAAATAAAAGATAAAGGTTTACGAAATATAGAAGAATGTAGGTACAAATAGAGGAATGTCGCAAAGAGGGAGATATATCAAACAAAATGGTACGAGAAATCACATTACACACATCCAGTCACACACATAACATGAAAATTAAAACAAAGACAAGAATAGTAAGGAACATGTGAGTCAACCTATAGCAAGTCATCCACATCCCAATCTTGTTCACCATATGTATAAGGTGGAAAACTATCTAGAGGTACAGCATCAAATGCTAAAAATAGGACAAGGCTATCTAACCCCTTGCCCCCACTGAGTGCAGGAAAAGGATGAGCTGAGATAGGTAGTGAGAAAGAGCTCCTTGAATTTTGAAATTATTTGCAATGAATTTAAAGCATGTAATAGTGAGAATATTATAATCCTACAAATATTACATGGGAAGGAGTGAAATGCATGTAATTTCTATTCAATTATAAAGTCATAAAGTTTGTTTGGAGGACTATATCTACTCAATATCCTCTTTAAGGATTGACACTTATTAGTACTATGTCCAAGAGTTCTATGGTATTGGAAATGAGACATGTTTGTGCTTTTTCCTTTTTTGATTTTTGTTTTGATGTTCTCTAATAGGTGGTAATTTTATGAAATTGTGACGAAGAAGGATGTGTAAAGCTTTTTCATTTTTAGACATAGGACAAGGAAGTTAGAAGGGCTTGAGTTTATATAGCTTTTTTGTCTTGCTAGATTCACCAACTTGTTGAGGTAGATGTTGAGGAGGAGGAAATAAGATGATCCTATCATCCTTGTAAAGCATTGGTTGTTTTTTAGGAAGGAGGACACTTACATCAAGAGGAGGATCTTAGTACCCTACTCCTTTGGTACCTTCAATTGGTATTTGTTCTAAGATTTTATGAATCCCATGTTCATTTGTTACATATCACATCCTTTCTTAGTTAAAACTTTAAACCATTGGCCATAAGTTTGTTCAAGGTTGATGGGGGTGTTAGTCACTTTGTTAACATAGGATTAATGCACTCGATTAGAGGAAGTAGGTTCATCTATTATAGGCATGTTAGGTTTAGTTTGTGTCTCAATTTTTGGATGTAAAAGACCAAAAATCTCAAGTTGTGTTGGTTGTTTCATGGAGCGTTACATGGATGCATTAGTATCAAGGTTGTTAAGGAAATCATTTATGAAGTTTTTCATGATGTCATCATATTATTAAATGATTCCAAATTTAGGAGGATATGCATTAAGAGTTGATTCAACATGAGTGGGTTCAATTTCATTACAATCATTTCCAAAAACATAGTTTGACACATCCACTGATGATTTCAAGGACATCCAAAATTTACCAAAGCATATACTAATGATGAAATTCATTGCAATAAATGGACCAAATTAAGCTAGGTCTAATGAAATGAATGAAACAAAAAAATAGAAAAATGCAACAGAGATCTGATTATAGCAAATAGAAGCACATAAATGAAGTATTTAATGATATAAAATGTAGATTCATACCTAATTTGGGACTAAATCACCTAGATGGGTGAATGAGTCCCAAGTAGGGTTTATGGAAGGTTCAAATAGTGAAATACAAACAACACATAATTCCCAAAAATCTAGAAAAACCACCTGTATAGGGACTAAATTGCCTAGGTGGGCGAATGAGTCCCAGATTAGGCTTTTTTAACCAAATTAAAAAAAATTGAGTTGATTTTAAGGTGTCTAGGTTGTATGGTCAATTGAATGTTTTCAAGTATAATTTTCCAATGAAATTTAATGATGCAAGATGCAAAAATGCAACTTATATGCACTTTTCACTAATGTAAGATTTAGAAGCCCTAAATGCAATTCAACTAATGAAAATCTAATGCAAAGTTAGTGTAAACAAGATCTAGGACTAAAATATTCTTCAAATCATAAATTCAAGGGTCTAAAGGTCAGGTTCACCAAAATGAGCCAATGGAAATAGGATTCCACTTCTTGGGAGATGAAACTAAAGGATGTATTTTGCACTTTAGTTAATTAGGAAACCAAGATCCCTCAACCAAGTGAATCAATTGAGGGAAGGGATAACCAGTTTCAGATGGTGTGATTAAACATGGGTTAATCATTAAATGAATCTTCAAAGGAGAAATGAAAACTCTAATGCACTAAAACCAAGAAACTTGAAAGCATTACACCAAATTGACAAACAAAAATAAAATAGAAAGGAACCTAGTAAATTGACGGATTCCAAGCAAGATCTTCAACTCTAAAATTATACTTTTTGAAGTGCACTACGACTCATATTCCAAGTTGGAAAATTTAGTCTTGCTACAAGAATCTAGGCAGAATATGGAATCTTCCGGTGATTGTTCAGGATCTATAGAAAACTGGAAAAAGGGTTTTACTAGGAATCATATGCCCAAAGGGGTAATTTAGTCATAGTGCTAGGGTTTAACTCATAATTCTATAACCTCTAGTGATCATTTGTGGCATTCATTTTGTCTAATCTTTAAGTCCAAATTTATTAATCTTGGTCTGTAGGTGAGTTTCTGTGAAGATGAAAACTTCTTCACAACTTTGAAAAATTTCTCCAATATTTATCTTCAATGGATCTTCAACCTAAATTTTCAAATCACATATCAAAGAGAAAGAAAAATGTTATTTTTTTAGGGAAAAAGGGTTTTCCTTGGTCAAACCCCATTTTGGTAATTAAACCTTGAAATTAAATAGAATAACATGAAGGAATGATGAATGAACAAATGTAATGTTGCAACTCATCAAACTCTTAAAATGAAGGCTAAAAAATTGTGTGAAATGTATCCAATGGATGTGGATATTAACTCCTGATCTTGATATGAGATAATGTCTTTGAATGCTTCCTTGAATCATGAAAACCTACATCACAAATGTTAGCTCATAAACAAAAATGATGCATGAAGACTTTGACATGATGTTTGAATCTTGAATACTGATCCAAATGCTTGATGATTTTCTCTTGAATACTCTTGAATTAATAGTTGAAGGCTATTAGATTGCTTGCTTAGGATACTTGATTTTTTCTAGATCACACTTGCTCATGAAAATTGCTAGGAGAAATTATGTGAAATAACCACAAATAAAATGGAAACATGGCTACTAAAGTCCATTATTCACTAGGTGAGCCCCCAAGACAAGGATGGGAAACACATTAGGCCTAGTGAACTCTAATATTCACTAGGTTTACACCCATGACAAAGTAGCAAAATGTGAAACACACTAGGTCTAGTGAAGTCTGATATTCACTAGGTGTTCACCCATGTCAACCATACCAAGATTTATACTCATTGATAACTCTAATAAGGTGATAGAAAATGATCAAAATTTTATGCCAACACATCACTAAGTTCAACACCTATGAAAAAAGTGGAGAAAATAATGCCAATGTATGCTCCCACCTTAAAGAATTGGTTAAACACCATTCTATGAGAAATTGCTTTAAGGTAGAAAAGATGATAAATTTCATGTGATCATAAAAGGTAATGAGAGCCTATTTGAAAAGCCTTATTCTAATGACATGTTTCCAAATAAATCTATATCATGATAAGGGGTCACCCGCAAATGTAATACAACAAACAACATAAAATATGAACACATAAGGGATCCAAAAATCTGGGGTCAGTATACGTCTTTACTATTGGAAAGAGACACTACAAATGTTTTCTAGTGTTTTCATTGATGGAAACCCTTGTCATCTAATGGATCTGCATGCCATCATTTACTCATACCGACAGACATTAAAGATCAATGGTTATCTATTTAGTTAGAATAGAGTATCTGGTAGTTTCATGTTCTTCAATTCATATCTAGATTTTCTATTAATATTTTGTGTTGTGGATATCAGGAAGCATTGTTCGATGCATAATGTGTTATTTGTAAATCTTGGTGCTTCATATCAATTTTAGTGGAAGTTAGAAGGTTTGGTGAACTAATTTCCTATTTATCAGTGTATGGAAGTCGACTTGGTGAATATAGTGTGTCGTAGATATTTGAGGAGTTATTGCTTAAGTATTTTTTTGTTCGATCATTTTGATTTGGGTCCTCACTATGTTTTGGCTGACTCTTATGGATGCGCATTGAATATTATGAATGATTTGAGCTGATAGTTTCTGAATATTCCTTATTTTGTTGAGGCCGAATTGAAGTGATTGAATTCTTGATGGCGAATATATATAAGTGGCCGATTATATAATTTTGGTGTGTGTGTTCGATGTGAGTTGATGTATGTTGTGAATGTAAGAAGGTTAGTAGAGTGATTATTGGTGCGAATTGAAGTAGAATAGAGTAGAAGAGAAGAAGCAGTTAGAAGGTCAAGAATTTGATTCTTGAGCCTAACCAGAACTGTAATCAAGCATTTATAGATGCTACTCTATCAGTTCAAATCCTTGGAAGTATTCCAAACTTTTGTAAGGAAGTGATCCTTTTTGTTTTTGAGTAGTGAGCTCTAGGCAGTGTGCCTCAATCCAAGTGCATTCCCATTTGTAATATTTTCTTTTGAGTATACTCAAAACAATATTGTGGATTGACCTCCACCATCTTTTTTCCCCTAACAAGGTTTCCATGTAAAAGAATCCTCGTGTTATGGTGTTGTGGTTATTTGTCTTATGTGCATGCATCTTTATTTTGATTGAATGTTATCAATACTTTAAGAATCAAATTAATATTGTTAGAATTTGCACAACACCGATTCAACCCCCCTCTTAGTGTTGCTTGACTCCAACAATTGGTATCAGAGATCAGTTCCTCAGAAGAAGATTAAAAGCTTGGGGAAGATCTTGGAAAGTGTTTCAATGAATTCAAGCAGTCTTCAAAATCAACTTATGGTGGCCCTAGATGATCTTGATCAGGAAAAATCTGAAGTCCGAGAATTACAAGAAAATCTTATGAATGTTGAGAGATTCATTGGGTCATTGAAAGAAAAAATCAACAAGTCTGGGGAGAAGAGAAGGGAACTTTGTGATAAGATCAAGTCAGAAGATAGTAAACACATTGTAGATGAGAAACTGAGTCAAACCCTGAAGGAAAAGATAGAAGAATGTGAAAAGCTTTCCAGAGATAATGTAGTTCAAAAGGATGAAATAGAATCTATCATGATGAGGATGACTAAGGAAATTGAAGATAGAAAGAAGAATGAAAAAAAGCTTTCCCAATCCCTGAAATAGAAATCTGAAGAATGTAGTTGAATTACTAATGGATTCATTCAGTTGGAACTAGAGTTGGAACAAACCAAACACAATGAGGAAGAGCTTGAAAAACACATTGTTGATCTCAGAGATGAACTTGATATAGCAAATTAATTCAAGAAGAAGTTCAAGATTAGCTCAGCTAAGCTTGATGAACTGATTAAAAATTAGAGGAGTGATGGTGACAAGCAAGAACTTAGATATGAAGAAGGAGAAAGTTCCAGATTCGGAAAAAAGGAGGTTTAGACAAGGAAATCAGATGAACACCACTAGAAGGTATTTGGTAAGACAACCTAATGCTCAAAAATTTAATGGTATCTATTATGTTTGTAATAAATTTGGTAATATGGCAGCATAATCTAGAAGTAGAATGAATTCAAATGGTCCATCATTCTCTTGTCAATGCTTTAATTGTAACAAGTATGATCATAAGTCAAATCAATGTAAAAATGCGTTGAACAACTTTTATATAGATGTTAGATGTTATACATGCAATAGATTTGGCCATATTGCTAACTAGTGCAGATCAAGAGAAAGTTAGTGGAACAACTAGCCTGGACAAAGGAATGTGGTGTGCTACAATTGTAACAAAAATGGTCGGGTGATCCCACAATAGTGGTTTACAATTTTTGGCCAAACTGGACACTGAAATTATTATTTTTAAGTAAATCTTCACATTCAAGGACCTATAGTAGCTAAACCATGAAGAATTTGAAGATGATGCAAACTAGAGTCTCATCACATTTTGTCTGTAGATTTTAAAAATATTTTTTTCAAACTTTTTTGAATTAGATTGCACTTCTTTTTCCATCTCCCATGAAAACTAATTTTTTTGAAAAAACAACATTTTTAAAAAGTGACACACACCGTATAACACACAAATTTTTTCCATGAAGGATTAAATTCTAATTCTTTCAAATTTAGATTTTTAACTCCAATATCTAGTGCTTCCACTTGGTTAGACAATTTTTTATTGAATATTTTTTCTTTAATCAAGTTTCGAAGTCAAACCAATTACAATTTAGACATAGCACGACCGTATAACACGTAATTTTTTTTGTATATATCGTAATTATAAAAAAAATCTTGGATCAAGGACTTCAATATCTTGTGCACTCATATTTTTCAATTTTTGTTTTTGATAATCTACTATTTTTCCACATGTGTTGACCAGAGACCTTCATTTTTGATTAAAAACCTATGTTTAATAAAACTAAAAAAACAAATACATAATAAAACAAAAAAATATTAAAAATATATTCATTGGATAGCTGATTTTGAGGACTACCTGATTCCAATTGGGTTTGTGAAGATTCCTCCAATTTCATTCTCAACCCGAGCTCTGAAGTGCCAAAATCTAGGTTTTTTTTGTGTCTCAGGGGGGATGAGGAATAAGGGGGGGTTCGCTCGAACCAGGGTTCATTCGAACCCTAGTTCATTTGAACCCCCCTTCTATAAGGGGTTTTGTTAGCTTTTTTGGCAGGAAAGAATTAAAAGGGTTCACCCAAACCCAAGTTCTAGTGAACCCCTAATGGGTTCGGTCGAACCAATAGGTTCATACAAACCCCTAAAATGAAATTTTTTTCCATGCATTAATTTTTTGTGAGTTTTCTTTCCTCACTTTCATTATAAACCACTATTGTGGCTTCACCCAATCATCTTGCTAGATTCTGCAAAACAAGTCCAGTAAATCAGAGAAGAAACATGCAGAATGATGAAAAAGGAAAAGGGAAATTCACTATAGATCAAATCAGGAGGCAGATGAAGAAGACATGGGTGAAAAAGAGTCTCTCTATTGAAGAAAATGAACTAGGACAAGAATCAACTTTTGGTAATTCCTTCGGGAATTAGGTTGAGGCCTCTGGCCTAGGGAGAACTGTCAAGAAAATCTTTCAAAATCCCTTGCAGGAGAAAATATTTATGTAGAATTAGAGGTTTACAAAAGAGTTATCTTTTACAGTGTATGGTGACAGGGTATCCAGATGAGTTAGGGAAAAATCATTGATTGTGACAAAAGGTTAGGTGTGCAAATGATAAAAGGTTATTTCTATCTTTCATTTTGTCACTTTGCATTTTGAGAAGAAGAATTTTGAAGAGCTCAGAAGCGAACTTTGGCAAAATTTTGTGAGAATTCAAGTGTGAAGTTGATTTGAAGTTCAAACCCTAATCTGACTAAAAGGTATTTTTCAGGAAAAATTGTAAACCTATGAATTTGTAAAAATGGCTACTCCATTGGTAGTTTAAGTCAAGGATAGACCCCGTCTGAAGTTCAAATGGAATTCTTTCAAGTCCGTTGAGATTGAGCCCTTAGGTGCATTTTCATCTATTTCGTACGGTGTTTTTCACATTGAAGATAGTAGGGCATACATTCATGCTAATATTGAAGAATTAGGAAGATAACAGTTGCTAAATTTGTATTCCAAACACATTGTTGGAGAGGATTTCTATGTTAAGCCCGAATTCAAACCTTATAGGAAAATAAATTCACGCAGATTGTGAAATTCCCTATATTTGATGAAAGTGAATGGGTCCAATACATCTTGAGTCAAGTTCATGCAGAATTCATGTTGTTAAATCAGCCCTTCAAGATTACAAAAGAGGATATAAGTGTTGTTACAGGTTTAAATTTCCTCAGGTGGATTGCCAATTTTGAAGTCTATGAAGAATCAAACCGTCACTGATGCAATTGGTTTGGTATTTGATAGAAGAGCAATGGAAATTGATAACATCATTGATGTGGGTGTGAAATTTTCTTCAATGGTCATTGGTTATAAGATATATTACTCCATCCAAGAAAATTTTGTATCTGGTACAACCATATATGCAGCCTATCAAATAGTAAAGGAGAATACAGAGTATGATTTTTGTGAATTTCTTTGAAATCAACTTATGGAGAATCTTGGCAAGATAAAGAAAGATAAGAAAAATTATTTTAAATATGGTAATTTGTTACTATGTCTATTATTTTATTTCATGGATGAAGTTCTGGGAGTTGGGAAAGTGCATTGGAAAAGTGACAAGCCTATTGCAATTCAAATTAGACACATGTTATTCAGCCTTGGTGATTTGCAAGCCAGGAAAACTGCAATTTGGGGATATCTCAAAAACTTTTAGAATGTAATGCAAGCAAGGGAAAGAATTCCCACTTCTATTGTGGAGAATTATAAGGATACAATATGTTTTATGGTGGATATTAATCAATGCTTGATGGAAGCGGTAGAATAGAGAACCATCTAGATTATACCTACGGGTTATGAAGTTGAGGAGAGAATCATGGAGCTATATGCACAACATTTGTTAAGTAAGCCTTTGGAACATATGCAAAGAAAAATATGCAAGTCCATGAGCAATTCAAAAAACCTATGATAGTTCAGAGAGTGAGGAAAGAAGTGGAAGTCAAGTTGTAGAGAGTATGTGCATATCTAAAGAAGTTGTAAGAGAAGCCAAAAGGAAAAGAGAACAAGCTGAAAGTGAAAATGGAAAAGATCCTAATAAAAATGAATCTGCTAGTTCGACAGTATTCTTTGCTCGAACTAGATCAACAAGGAGCTCAGTACCCCTATCTGGTCATGCAAAGAAATCAACCCCTATAAAATTTCAAGTTAAGGCATATGGTAAAAGGAAGAAGGATAAGAGCACAAGAGTGTATGAAGCTATTTTAGAAGATGAAGAGACAAAATCTAACGAATAAGTTAGAGAAATAAAGCATATGAGCACCCCTGCTGCAACAACAATCAAGCCCTTCGGTGAAGAGAAGAAAGCAAAGAAGAAGATGAAGCCTAACAAACCTGGTATGTCAATAGAGGAAGTTGAAAGAGGTATAATTAAGGATGGAATTCTTAACCCTCTGTGTGAAGTGTATGGTACCTTTGATATTGTTGGTCAAAGAGTCCTTGAGGAAGCTACAATACAATATTTTAACAATTTCAATATGACTCTTGTTGAGATAATGGCACATTTTCCTAAGGAATTGTATGATATTTTGCAGATCTAGGAAGAGTTAGTGCCAAAATTGAAGAAGAGTAGCTGAGAGAATGAGTTCTTTTAAATCTATGTTTGGTAATGTCTATAGAGGAGATGAAGTCAATCCTAAAAGAAGCAAAAAGAGATTTCAAGAGAAAAACAAGAATAAACAATCTTATGTTGGGTAAGACTGAAGTAGAAATAGAAAAAGAAAGTATTATGAAGAAAGTTCTATTGAAGAGAAAAATTGATGTTGTTTATGAAGAAGAGCATGTGGAAGACATTTCATCTAGTCCAGTTAATGAAGAAATTACAGTTGAGGACACTCAAATTCCTCCTAAAGTGCATGATTTAGAAGAACCTATGGAGACCGAAGCTCCTAAAATTGTATATGTTGAAGAAAAGGAGATATCATTTGAAGAAGTTGAAGTTCCAAATGGCAAGCATAAGTCTATGGTTGAGGAAATAGTGCCTGAGGAAACGAAGGTTGAAGTTACATGAGTTCCAATATAAGCAAGAGACATTGTAGAGGTAGTGATGAAGTTTCTAGAAGAGGAAAAGGAAGAATTTGATTTTGAGTTGGGAGATGCTCCTATTCATTTTTCCACTTTCTCCCCAATTCAAAAAATGAAAGTCACATCATTTGCACAAGCTAAGGCTAGTGAAGAAATTATGAAGTATCACATTGAGGACAGTGAGTTATTGAATCTTGCATTGAGTATTCTAGAGAGGATCATGCCTACACATGTTAAAGATCCATATGATTCTTCCTCCGGTGAGCTAAAGAAACTTATAAATTTGGTAAGTACTCATTTTGGGTCACTTGAGAAGTTAGCTATGGTCAAAGTGCAGAAGGAGTTTAATGCCAAAAAGTTCAGTAGATTAAAAGGATTGATAACTAATGATAAATATTTTTTAGCTACCTATGTGAAAAATGTTCAAAGTGCATTATCAGAAGGTGGAAGGATTCATAAGTTGTGTTTGTTTCTGTCCAAACTTACTGAGGAAAATGAGAAGAAGGTTAAGGATTACGAAAAGGAGCTAGCTGCTATTTCTGATGCTTTTGATCCTTTAACTATTTCTATTGGAGAGCAAGAAGGTCAAGTTTTATCCTTACTTGACAAAATAAAGAGTCTGAAGCATGATAATGACAAAGTAATGTAAAGAGCTAGTGAACTTAGAGGGCTAATTGGTCCAAAGATGGAGACCATGTTGAATGCTTTGAAAGAAGCACAAGATGTTATGGCAGTCAGTGATCCAGTGAATCTTGAATCTATGGAAGTGCAATATTTTTTAATCTTTGGTCACATAACTTTTTGGAAAGTCTCAAGAAGTGTTGGGACACAAGCTTGAACCTGTTAAAGACAAATTTTCTAGATATTTTCAAGTTTGTGTAAATTGTTTGAAACAAAGTCTATACATATGCAATTTTGAAGTTTTTGTTTGTTTATAGGATTTTTGTATGTGGATTCCCCATCTTTGTCATTGATGTCAAAGGGGGAAAATAGATCGGTGAAAAATGCATATTCATCTAAGGGGGAGTTGTAGTTTTGAGTTGTGGATAAAGATCTTTTTGGAGTTTTGGTTGGTAGTGGTTATCTATTTAGTTAGAACAAAGTATCTGATAGTTTTGTGTTCTTCGATTCATATTCAGATTTTTTGTTAATATTTTGTGATGTGGATCTTAGGAAGCATTGTTTGATGCATAATATGTGTTATTTGTAAATCTTGGTGCCCCGTATCAATTTTGGTTGAAGTTAGAATGTTTGGTGAACTAATTTCTTTTTTATCAGTGTATGGAAGCCAACTTGGTGAATATAGTGTGTCACAGATATTTGAGGAGTTATTTCCTAAGTATTTTTGTGTTCAATCATTTTTATTTGGGTCCTCACTATGTTGTGGCCAACTCTTATGGATGCACATTGAATATTATGAATGATTTGAGCCAATAGTTTATGAATATTCCTTATTTGGTTAAGGCCGACTTGAAGTGATTGAATTCTTCATGGTGGATATATATAAGTGGTTGATTATATCCTTTTGGTGTGTTTGTTTGATGTGAGTTGATGTATTTTGCAAATGTCAGAAGGTCAGTAGAGTGATTATTGGTGCGAATTGAAGCAGAACAGAGTAGAAGAGCATAATTAGTCAGAAGGTCCATAATTCAATTGTTGAACCTAACCAGAATTGTAATCAGGCATTTGTAGATGCTACTCTATCAGTTCAAATCCTTGGAAGTATTCCAAACATTTGCAAAGAAATGAGCCTTTCTATTTTTGACTAGTGAGCTCTAGGAAGTGTGCCTGAATGCAAGTGTATTCCCATTTGTAATCTTTTCTTTTGAGTATACTCAAAACAATATTGTGGATTCACCTCCACCATGGCTTTTCCCCTAACAAGGTTTCCACATAAGAAAATCCTTGTGTTATGGTGTTGTGCTTATTTGTCTTATATGCATGCATCTTTATTTTGATTAAATGTTATCAACACTTTAAGAATCAAATTAGTACTTTTTAGAATTTGCACAACACTAATTCACCCCCCTCTTAGTGTTGCTTGACTCCAACATTTACTACAATGATATAATAGAGCTTGAAACTAACATCATTCCCCAAATACTCATGTAACAATGAACACAATGGAGGAATATAACATAGAGAGAAGACAAAAAAAATTGGCTCAACATGGAAGAGACCTAAATCTCTCAATTCCTTGCATCATCCCCAAGAGGAAACACAGGATAGAATATAAAAGACAAATTTTATGACGTACAGAAGAATGAAGATACAAATAGAAGAATACCACAACAGGTTCATTTTCTTTGTATCCTTGTACCAATAGAGAAAAAGGGTCATTGAAAGAAAACTCACAAACACAAAGGCACACAAAGCAACACAACATGGGAGATCACATCACATGTGCAAGAAAACAAAAATAACACATAAAAAAACATAAAAGGAGCACTACACATGTGAGATGACCTAAATTAGGTCATCCACATCCCAATGTTTCTCATCATATAGGGAAGGTAGAAAACTAGCCAAAGGGGCTACAAGTGTCGTACTAGGAGAATTTCTTGGTTACACATGCAATGGGTCACTCTCATCAGCATGATCATCATGGTTTCCCCCATCTAGATTCATTTTCTTTGAAAAAAAAACATTAAGCTCATTAATCACTAGTTCAGCAGTTTTAGTAATGTCATCTTCATCATCAATATTAATCACAATCTAGGAGGTTTTATTACAATAGCAGTTGTGTGTTCCTGTTTCACTTCTTTTAGTTCCATCTCTTATTTTGGTGAAATTTGTATTTTTTATTGATTTGTTTGTATAGGTGTTGGATCGTCATGCACTATTTTATTCTTTTCTTCCAATTGAAGAGAAATATCATGACGTCTATGCCTACACTCTTTAGCATTTTAGTTTCTTCTTACATGGTTTTCAATTTGTGATGTGGAAGGAGTAGGTCTCTTGACCATTGGTCTCTTTTCTTCCCTTAAAGGAGGAATTGAACGAACTACTGGGGATTGGGAAACCACTGTCCCTTTAGGTATATACACCATTTTTATCTTTGGAGGTACAAAAAGAATAATTCGATTGTCTCTTTCTCTTTTATACGATATGGGTGGAGGAACTGCATCTTATTTACCTTAGTTACTTGGAAGGGTCTTTTCTTTGGGAATGGGTCCATCCATAACTAGTGGAGGAGGGGTTATAATCAAGGTCTTATCATTTTTAGGAATATTGGTAAGAGATAAATCTGTTATGCACTTTTCTTAAATTTTTGGTATGACCTAAAAAATAAATCTTTGTGAGGTTTAATGGGTTCCATAGGTTGAGGCCAAAAGAAATCTAATGAAAAGTTTCCATGTGAGGACAAAGGATTAAACCCACTATGATGCACTATGGAAATTTGGATTTCAAATGGGAACATTATGCACTTGTGAATAATCAACAAAATGATATTCATGGAGCATATAGTCATGGGTATCCTAGCTTCACATAGAATTGGTCTGACATCAAGATGATGTAGAAATATACATATAATTGTATCAATAAAATTTTAAGACGTAGAGTGATCAAACCTATTGTAGGGAAAGAAAAAACATTATGAGTTTTCAACCATGCTTTTAGTTGTTCATAAGAATCTTGATAAAGTTCATGCATAAAAAAAATTCCTTTTTTATCACATTCTCTACACACATGGGATCAATGAGTATCCTAGTTGTAGGCTTTTCATTAATGCACACAACATGATATTGAGAGGACCATAAGGTGCATGTATGGATGCGTCAATATGGGTGAAAGAAATATCTAGCAATAAAGTGGTTTGGCCCTTATGATGTTGAATTTATATGAGAGTAACCTTATCTTGTAGGCTATCCTCATCGTCAGTCTTATTATCATCGTTGTCATTATTTGTATCATCAATTTTATTAATATTTCTCTCATCATTCTTAACATCACAAGCTTGCACAAAGTTGGATAAATGGTTTGGAATTGGATTCGTAAAAAAATTCAAGTTTTGGTTAGGTGGGGAAACAAACTTATTCTCTTTATCATTAACATTTCCCAACTAGATGAGATTAGAATCAATGAGGCCTTGAACTTAATGCTTAAGATGCATGCATTGTTTTATATCATGTCTACTTGTGTGATGGTATAGAAAAAGAAATTTAGATTGTAATGTTGTGGTAGAGATTTAGTTGTGTCCATAGGTCTAATCAAATACAATCATATTAAAGTTCTTATTCAAAAGTTGCAACATGATCTAATGGAGAATATTAGATAAGTTCTGGGTAAACTATCTATCTTGTGATCTAAATTGGTACATAGTTGAATTTATGGTAGCAAATTGAGGTACAATATGGTTGGTTGTTTGAGGTGTATATAAATTGATAAAGTTCTTGTTTTGTTTCTTGAATGGTTGATAGTTTTTTAGAGCTATGGATTGACATTTTCCAGTAGGAGTAGATGAAGATGTCTCACTAATACATTTGACTACAAAATCCGACGAAACTGTCTGACAAAATATGTAAAATTCGATGTTCGTCGGGTGCTTGTAAAATTTGATGTGTAATTTCCAATTTTTTGAAAGTTTATCACCAACGTTCATCGAAATTTTGACGAACCTGGGGTTTGTCGAAATGTTAGGTATCATTTTCGTTGAATTTTTGACAAACATGAAAAATTAAAAAAAATAAAATTGTGGCCAACATAAAGAAAAGTGAGTTCCCACCTGATTTATTGCGACAGTGTTTTGCTCTACTTGAGACAGTTTGTGGAGAACTAAGGATGATTTTCTTGGGAAAAATCAGAAAAAATTCAAGATGATATCGCCAGGTTGAGGGTAGTCATTGTATTTTTATAGAATTCAGTTGTGAAGTCAGATTTGTAGTTCCAAGTTTGAAAATAATATTTTCAAGCAACATCTCATCAGATTTCATTTTTAGAGGTTAAGGGTTTTGATAATTTCATGTCGATATTTTATTGTGTGGAATCACCATAAGATCACAAACGAGGAACATATTCTTGTGACTGTAATTATGTGATCCATAACTCTATTTGTCATGTGGCCCAGTTGTGCTATAACAAATACAGGATGCATTCATGTGTGACCCAAGTTTAATGTGGCTATGTTGTGATAGAAATGGAGGCACTCATATAATGTAGTTAATTCAGGTTGTATAATGTAGGTGTCAATCATCATTGGGTGCATTTAGGTTGTCTCAAATTTAACAGGTTAGGATGTAATTATAGCATGATTGAAGAGTGATTACCTCTTGTTGCAATAAAGATCCTATAACTTTGGTTGATATGCAGAGTGGTTGTGTTATATTAATTATGTAGTGCATTCAAGCACATCCCATGTTTAATGGGCTATTCTAGAGAGTGATCAAGATTTTCTAAACTTTATGAATGTTACTTTGACATATATTTGCATAATCTCAAATTCCTTCAGAGGCTTTTGAGGTATCAATGTGTCCTATATAGGGTTTAGAATGATTTCTTTTAATTAAAAAATAAATAAATGATGTATTTCCCTGTAATTAGATAATGTGGAGATCTAAATCTGCCCTAGCACACTATCCTCTTTGGCACTGTATTTATTACTCCAACTATTAGGGTTTTGCATGTGACATCTTTAATATCTTCATGACTGTGGCTTTTAAATAGATCTCAGTATTTTCTTTCCTTTTCATGGTAACCCTTGAGTTGCATAATCCACCTTCAATATCTTCTAAGAACGATGTCTTAAGCTAGGCTGCATAGTATGCATATAAAGAAAGTCCTTCATACCTACCATTGTTCCAAACCACAACTCACTGCCTTGCTTAAAATGTTGCCTCCAGAAGTATAATAGCATGTTTTAAAATCATGGTTTCCAGTGATTGACCATTAAGGTCACCACTTTCATCATGAAGATACAATGAGATTTTTGTCTTCAAACTCAAGGAATTATGGAAGATAACATTGTGAATTGTTTGTTATGTACGATTTTATTTTCTTGCACATTTACTGCTTTGCTAACTTCCTTTAAGACTAGGTATTGCACCTTCAATTGCAATCTCAAACAGCTCACTCACTATCACTTGAAGATTCCTTTCATGAGCATCCTTCTATAAAATCAAACTATGCCCTATTGACTCCCTACTTACTATAGGGGACTCATTGTTTCATGGTATTATACTTCTTAAGATCCTTCAACCTTATTGATACTACTTCACAGTCCACAAGGTATTATTCACTATTCTCCCATCTTTGGTGAGTCTCAAAACACTACTCAAACATGCAATCCACTACCTCCATTATACAATATTAATGGCTAAGAAGAAACATTGAACCTATGATTACCACTATTACTTCATTTGGACAGTCATTCCCTGATTACATTTTCCTTGTCTAACACTACCAAAAGTATTTGAAAAACCATTAAGGTCAGTAAGGGGGTAAGGAAACTCACTGTTAAAATCTCCACTTTACTATGCAAGGTTTGAGCTTTACTATCTTGTCACTGCTCAGCCTGTTTTTGACTGTCACATCTCAAGTGACTGTCATTCTTCTTACCGTAAATTGCATTTACCAATGTCACTAAGCTACATAGTGTGCTTGTTATTGGCTACAATATTTAGATTTCAAGATTTTGTTATTACCTAGAATGTCTCAATCTTTCTGGTATTGCAACCTCACTATAGTTATTGTTTATGTTTCTACGGAGGCCTAGGGTTTGTACCCTAATCATCCTCTTACCAATGCTTCTATTATTTTTTATTAGGGATCTCTCAATGTTGAGGGCCCTAGGGATAAGCTCATCACAAGAAGTGACACATTGCATCTTTAACTAAAAGGATAAATCTGTATTGACATTAGCAATGATGATTCTGACTTGTTTCTCCTTAGGAATGGGTCACTTGCTCTTACTAGCTCACTACCTCCATTGTTGTAGGAATTTTGTGATCAAGTTCAATATTCTAATTTTAGGAGTCTTAATGGTTGGAAATCATAGTAAAATCAAAATTTAATAAGTTTTGGAATTAGCATTTTAAAGTATTTTTGGGGTCATTAACTTTAACTATCTTCTCTTTGCAGGTGGTTGCATGCCAAATTTTTTGGTGTAAAATATTAGAATTATTAGATTATGTTACCCTGCCTATGAATAAAAATTATTGGAGTGTGAGTTTGATAATTTTTGAAGATCTAAATAGTCAAGCTTGGTAAAGAAAAATCATGTTAGATAATATTAGTCCAGAACAAAATGAAGAGACACTTGATAGATTGTGGGCTAGATTGAAAAGAAAGGGTAATGGGAAATGTTATTGTCCTTGCAATAATTGCAAGGGCTTAAAGATGAGATGACTTTTAATCACAATAGATAAGAAACATTGTAGGTAGCATGGTCACATTGAAGGGGGGCATGATTATCGTCTATTGGTAAGTTGTTCATTATATGTGTTTATATTGTTTTAACATTTTATATATATATAATCATTTGATCATGATCATGGTTTATTTGTGTCTATCATTATTACAAAGGTGGGGCACCCAAGGGAAGATGATATGGATTATCACTGCACGGAGAATGTGGTTTTGCAAGTGGATGAACATAGAGCTGTGAATATCGAAGATGAAGTTAATGATCCTATGGAAGAAGATGATCATCTGCCAGAAAACACAGTTGAAGATGATGGTACAAATACATTAATCCATGCCACATTTAGTGACAGAGCTGATCATGATGATCAAGATGACTTTGATGATGTTCATGATTTACTTGTACTTGACAAGGCATAAAAGCCCCTTTATGAAGGCTCTGAAACAACTCTTCTCTCTGATGTATTGTTGTTGAACTTGAAGGTTATGAATGGTTTATCAAATATAACAATCTCACTGATGTTAAGGTATGTCATATATGTCATCTTTTTTCATCTATTTTAATTATTGTTAGTTCATCACTAGTAAATAAAGGATGAAATATGTACCATTAATATTCTTTATATGAACAAATTATTTTTTTTTGTAGATTGATTGGTGAATTTTTGTTACCACCATCAAAAATTTTACCTCGTTCATATCGAGATTTATGTGCTATTATGAAATATATTGGAATGGAGTATCAAGCAATAGATGCATGTCCCAATGATAATATTATATATCATAAACAACAAGAATTTTCAACAGAATGCCTAGAATGTCATATCAGTAGATATCGAATAGATCAACTAACAAAAAAGGTGCCTCGCAAGGTTATTCATTATATTCCCATTATTCCACGTATGCAATGATTATTTAGGTGTGAAAGCTTAGCACAATTGATGGATTACCATTCACAAAATAGAAGTGGAGATGGCATTCTTTGAATGCCTACGGATGGTTCTGTATTTAGGGACATGGAGGAAAAATGGCCACACTTTAAAGAAGAACCTCGTAATATCATACTTTCATTGGAAGCAGACGGTGTCAATCCATTTGCAGAGCTGAGATCTATTTACTCAGTGTGGCCTATTTTTGTTCTCAACAATAACATTCCTCCATGAATGTCAATAAAGAGGGAGCACATAATGTTGTCAATGATTGTTCTAGGTATTTATTTACATCAATTTTCTTTAATGTAGTAGCATCTCATTTGTCTTATTTATTGCATAATGACATTTTTTTCATTCAATAGTCATGTACATTAATTTATATATATTGCAGTAAAATGGTTATAATAATTATGTGATGTTTATGTTCATTCAACTAGGTAAGTACCAAGTTAAAGATATGAATATATATATCAAGCCTCTTATCGATGAGTTACTAAAGTTATGGAATGGCTTCACTATGTATAACGTCTCCAGACCAATAGGACAAAGATAATTTCAATTCCATGCAATGCTTGTATGGACAATTCATGATGCCCCGGGGCTAACACATTTTTGTGGTATGTTATAACATTGGACTGCACTTTAACAATATTTAATTTAATGAAGTAGATATCATGAATGTTTTTAAAACAATCTATTCATTATATATAATTATAAAAATTGACATATTTAATCCAATTATATATCATATTGCAGGTCTTTAAACAAAGGGAAAATTTGCATGTCCAATTTGTGGTCCAAAGATGAAATCTCATCATTCAACAAGTTTAGGAAAGCAGGTGTTTGATGAGTATAGACACTTCCTTCATAGAAATCATAAGTATCGAACTAATGAAAAACATCATTTCAATGGGAAATAGGAGACTACATCAAAACCACGAAGAATGTCACCTCGCCTAGGAAAGTTGGAATATAATAGAATTAATCATCAAGGTTATACATCAGATCAAATTGTTTATCTATCATATATGATATGTTTTGAATTTATATTTTTATATTGTGTTGTTTTTACTCATGTTGTAATTGACAATGATTGTCATTGTTAATTTTTTTAACTTATATGCAACATGAAGGTCACCAAGGCATTAATGGATGGCTTCCACAAGGACTGAAAAGTTATTCCAGACAATTTAGTAGGTTTCCCTACTATGAGTAGCTACAAATTGTGCATTTTTTTGATACAATGCATATCGGAAAGAATATAATATAAAAGTTATAGAAAATATTGGATGGAAGGCATGACAAAGAAAAAAATGTCAAAATTTGTGGTGACATTCAGGAAGCCAATCATGCAATGAAAAATGTCATTCAATTAAATAGTGATGGAGAGCAAATTAATATAAGTGCCCTTCCTTGGTTATTAATAGAGCAACAAAGCAATCCTATAAAAGAAGTCATACAAAAAATTTGATTTCCTACAGGATTTGCTGTGAACATAAACAATATAATAACAAAGAGAGGGGAATTTGGGTCAGGGATGAAAATGCATGATTGGCATACCATCATTAAGGTAATTATTCTGGTATATTATATACACTCGTATAATGCATGTACTTTTTAGTGTACTGTGTTTACTACTTTTGAAAAAATAATGAAAAGATCATTTTATAATTGTTGTAGTACATTCTACCTCTATCTCTCCTAGAACACTTTGAAAACAATGTCAAGCAAGTTATATATGATTTTGGAAAATACATGAGGTAAGTAACGAGATTTGTTCAATTCATTGTATACATCTTATAATTGCCATTTGTTTTACTTGTTATGTAATATACTATATATTTTTGTTAAAAATCATTAATATATTTGTGCCTTGAATCACTTGTAGATGGCTATCATCTAAAGAAATTCATAAAGAAGATATAAATTATTGGAAGAGAAAAATTTCTCGTCTAATGTGTGAAATGCAAAAGTGTCTACCTTAAACATTTTTCAATGCATAAGAACACTACCTCATACACCAAGTTGAGGAGATTGAATTGTGTGGACTTGTACACACAAGGTCAATGTGGATGGTTGAGAGGCACTTGAAATTTTTGAAGGCTTTGGTTAGAAAAAGAGCACATCCTAAGGGTTCTATGGTGGAGGGATATATGGTATACTAGACCATGGTGTACATTAGTGAATATCTTCTTAAGTTTGCAGCAAAGATTCATGTAGATTGCATTTGGGATCCCAACTCCATTAAAAAATTTGAAGGGGAGTACCTATTGGGGAAAGGTAGATTGAGGAAAGTGAGAGGTAATTATAAGATGGTCATGGAGATTAATTGGAATGTATTTTACATATGGTTTTTATGTATATTGTACTTATTTAATTTTTAATCTTCAATATACATCAATTATAAATTAAGGTCGTATACTATAGTATTTAACTAATAATACATCATTTGTGAATTTCAATTTATTTTGGTATAGCTAGTTGAGAGTGGGATGCACTACATTTGTACATCGCCAACAATGTTGATTGGACGATGGTATGGATTGAACGATGTCAACAATTTGGTCACGCATTAACATGGGAAGGTGTGGCTTCATTGGTTAAAGAAGCTCATTGTAATGGAGATTCCAATGTTACACAAAAGGAAATTCATTTAGCATATGGTTTAAGAGATAAATAGGTACATATAAATATATTAATCACCCATATTATTTAATTATTTTCAAGTATATTGATGTATATATATCTTGAGATTTTTTCTTTGCATACATTCGGCCAAGAATAAATATGTTTATCAACTGACGATATTGCAATAATTTTTACATGTTTGACATATTGCAGGTGAAACACCACAAGGCTATGTGGTGCAATGGTTGTAAATTTTGAATCAAAATGTTGGATGACATAAAGAAAACTTGTGATTCTGGTATAACTGTAGTCTTTTAGGTGACTAATATTTCATCTAGAAGTGACATACATCCAAAAGTCTCAGAAAATCAATACTATGTGATTTTGGATGATATACTTGAGCGTGACTTTAATTCCTTCATATTAATTTTGTTCGTCGTCCTATGGTACAGGCTACGATTGAATGAAAATGATCCTAAGAGAACTGTTATTGAACATGATAATGGATTTACCATGGTTAATACAAGGTTGATCGAGCAAGTTGGAAATGAGCCCTATGTTCTTCCAAGCCAATGTGAGCAGGTATTTTACTTAGAGGTTCTAGGTAAACCGGGTTGGTCATTTGTTGTTAGACATGATCCAAGAGGAAGGATAGTAAAGTATAATGTGGTGGAAGAAAAAGATACCGAAGAACTAGAAGATGATGTAGATGATTATCAGGATCAACAGTTAGTTGATGATGTCCCTGATGAAGATGTTGAAGAGGAGGAACTAGATGATGATGATGTAGGATTTAATGTTCATGAAGATGACATCCATGTGGATGATGACATTATCGAAACTGATACCGATGACGATGATGATGATATGACCAATCCTTACAATGTCAAATCTAGATCAGATGATACAGATAAAGAGTTGGATGAAGAAGAAGATCAATGACATTGAAATGTATAAGTTATGCGATTATATTATCTATTTGATATTAATTTCTTGATAGACTTATATTTTACTTATGTGGTTATATAATTAATTCATGATATTTTTAATATTTATGCCATTACATAATTAATTTAATGATGTAATTTTTAATGTTTGAAAGGTCAAAAAATTTAAAAATTTTAATAGTGATGTTAACAACCTTGAAATTAGTGTGTTTTATGTTTCATGTGATCATAAAAGATTAAAAATTCAGTTGTAGAGGTGGTTGTTCAGTATTTGACGTGTATGTTGGTTCTTTTTACAATGTAACCGGGTTTGTCTTCTAATATACCTATGGAATTGCCAATTCCAATCGAAGGCAACTCGAAGGACCTAGACCAACTGACAAGGCCATTAAAAGCCTCGTACACTTCAGGCTTTGCAAGACCCGGGAGGGTGATCTCTTAATGTGTTTACAACCTCGGCACCATTATTATAAACAACATTAACAATAGTATATGATCTCACTTCATAGCTCAACACGATAAGATAATATCAACTAGAATTGGTTGTTCATAGACAATATCAACTATCTGGAGCGTGAGATAACTAAACACAATCCATTGTATAAGATAGTCAATAATGATTTGCAATTTGTAGCAAGCTCTAGGCAAAGACAAACAAATACTGAACTACACGAATAGTTACAACTTAGATCAGTGCCATATATTCATTGCAAGAGTCAAATTCATAAGCACCTAGAGGTTTATAATAGATTTAATACATCACATATAAGATCCCTGACAATATTGCATTACAATTTCATTAGTATGCATTCTAACCCAGGACTACTTATCAAATCCTTATACAACACATATCCGCCTATAATCCCATTCAATCATTTTGATTAATTCCTTGAATTAAAGCTAAAATAGAATCATACACACCACAATAGTGAGATGGATAAAACAACCCCTAGTTATTTCATTAAATGTTCAGATATGCATGTACAATGGAGAGACATGAGCTCAAAATTTCATTTCAACTCAAATGCTAGTACTATTATACAACATTAAATCTCTATGAACTCAAAACCTGTTACATAATGACTCAAAACCTAAATTGCATTTCTCCAAAACCATCAGACTTTACAATTCACTCTGCAACTTCACCTAGACTTGAAAAAAATATTTAACTTGCTAACCCGTACTTCTGGCCTTGAAATCCTTCTTATAGAAAATGAAGGAGAAAACAAGCACCGGGCTAGAAAGTACACCTGTCACCAGTCAATTGGAGCACCTAGTGATATTCCAAAATTTGTTACAACAGCCACCACCTTGAAAAATATTCTTGTTCAAAAATCGTTACAATAATAATCATCCTGGAGCATATTCTCATTCATCATGTCGGCGGAGGAAGGTTGATGCAATAACAAAAAACCATGCGAAACCCAGGCCAAGAAAGGCATCCATAAAAAACTGGAAATTCTATAACCACAACATCTAATTTTCCATCTGTCGGTAGCCCACTCTTTTTACTCATCATCATTTAAATACTTAGCCACCCACCTCTGATATTCTTCGTCAGTTGGCCAGTCAAAGTTAATCACCTCTTTTACCTTTGTACTATAAGGAAAATACTTTACCGCTACCTGATTAGCATCTCTTTCAAAAGATTCCAAAAATGAGCTGGTACCAATAATCTTATCCATACAATTTACCAACAAATCATAATCTGAGTCATCACAAATTATTTTAATTTGATTATTGATGACTTTACTTGCTTGATCCTACCATTATTGGAGTGTTCTAGATCCCCCCTACTCATTAGTTATATCAGGCAACAGTGTGTTACCCCAATCATTGAATTTCTTTACCAATTCCCTAATCTTCCTACTTCGATAATCTGGTAAGGTCTGAAATCCTTGTAATGATTTAACTAATATATAAGTAGGCTTCAATGATTGAGGCATGTTATTTGCATCAAACCTTGAGGCTTTATTCATAACATCTAGATTATTTTCCCTAGGGATCCAATTTTAAATAATTGGAATCACTATCCCCTGATCCCTATCAATATTCTTTATTGCTTCAAATAGAAAAGAATACAAATAATGTATAGAGGGAAATTTATTATCCACCTTTTTCATTTAAATGCTCCAAAACAATAGTAACAATTTGTTTTTCTTTTGAAAGAAAACCCTCCTCTTTTACCCTTAGTGATGTTTGTAATTAATCAATTTTCTGCATGAGCTGCCTCTTTGTTGGATCAATAGAGCACTTTGTTTCTTCATCAACTTGTTCTAGAGGATGAGTAAGAGTAGGATTTTGAATGGGAGACCCTGGTGCAGAAACATTTGGAGAAGTAGGAGGCATTGACCCTGCTGTGGGAGGTGATGTGCTGGTTCCTAGAGCATTGGATGTTTCCACAGTATGTCTATACTTGAACCTTTCTACTTTAGTTTGTAGCTAAACATTCCTCTATTGCATTTTACTATATTCTTCAATTAAAATGTTATACTTCTCCATTAGGATCTTTCTTTCAGCCTCCTCCCTTTTAGTAGTCTTTTGGGCCAGCTTGGCCACATTCATAGTTAAACTAGTGGCTTCAGTTGTTGTAGTCTCTGAAGCCCTCTTTATTATTAATCCTCCTTTGAAATTTGGATTAATATCAGCAATGTCTAGATTTCTTCCTTGTGGAGCTAATGCCCAAATTTCCAAGGTCTCATATTCTTCACTGAAGGTAGAGTTTTGTAATGCTACCTTAACTTCTTCTTCAGAATCCTGAAAAGGATTCTTGGACTTTATAATGGCATTGAAAGCCACTGCATCTACGATGTCCCATTAAAGAAAAATCAAAACAACAGCCTGATTCACTAGTTGTATTCCTTCTTCAGGAGTGATGTTTTTGAACTCTTCCATTAGTTTAGCTTTCACTTCTTCATCATTCTCCTGATCTGACCTGTCAGGCCTTAGTTCTCTTCTCTCCTTGCATTTATTTTGATATTCCTCAAATTTCATCCTACATGCCAATTGCAAGAATACACAAGTCTTTACAAAAGCATTATCATCTAAGAACTCCTTGCAAGCCTCCATTCTTGCACCCTGCACACTCTTACCCTTCATATCCAAATCAGATAGAACCAATTTAGCTGATCTAGGAGGGGACGACATACCAACCTGCATGTCTTGATCAGTAACAATAATTTTATCTATGAGATCCTCAGGTAGGTGATCAATACTTTTCCTTTTAGGGCTTGGCTTAGGTGATGGTGATGGGGGACTGCACTCTAGTGAATATTTTAATTCAATGATTTTGACAACCTCAGGTACTTTGAATTTTGGGCTTGGTCCTGAAGGCGCCTTCATTATTTTCTTCCATTTTCTGTCTACTTCTTCCTCATCACTACCGGTATCCCTTTTCCTCCTATAGATGGTCAGCCTTTCTATAGGTTGACATACTGACCTTGTTTCAATTGGCATATCTAGACTTAGCCTTAAATTTATCTTTTTGGTTGTCAAGGTCTCCATTATCTCCTTGAAATTATTCATTAAAAAAACAATTCTCTTGTGGTATGGAGTGAATTTCATCAATGTATCATACTTTGGATCCATTTCATGCACAATATCCAATAGCTTACTATATGCTATCCACTTTTCCTTGTTCAATTCCTATCTATTTAAATCAAATTCATTCCTAATCAGATCCTCAGGGAAATTGAACTCATGTGCAAATTTTCCACCTTTTATTATTTGTCTGAAAAGAGAAAAGAAACCTTTAGGATCATGTTGTCGCCTTGGACCAAATCTCAAATGGTAATCAATGAAGAATTTGTCAAAATGTGTCCAACCTCCCTTTGAAAATGTAAAGTCAGACACTACTATATAATCAGGGAATAATGTTCCCTCCCCCTTTCCAGTTAGGTTATCTTCATGAATACACCCCATCTGCCAACATAACTTTTGCAAACCTTAGTCTTGGTGGCACATTGTATGGCAGTATGTGAGGGGTTCCTTGAAATCCATATATTCTCAGCACAATGCTAACTAGATATGGGATAATGTCACCCCAGCTATGTAAAACCCTCAATTCTGGTTTCCTCTCCTTCGGCCTAAGGAAATCATGCACTTCCTCAGGGATCCTCGGTACATTTACCATCAATCTATCCCTTAATCTTGCAGCAAAAAAATTATCAAATTGCACATAACTAGTGCTTTCCTTATTACAGGACAAATTTGCAGCCCATATCTATAATGGCAATATTTCTCCATTAACTAATTGTCTTAAGTTCATCTTCTCAGCAAAGAAATCAGCATTCCTAAAGAAGAACATATGCATCAACATGGAATACCAAAAGAATTGAGTACCAGTATCACCATTCTGCAGCTTCAACAGTCCTTCATCTATCCACTCCACCAAAAAAGAAGCAAAGTCATATGTTACAGAGAAGTTAGGGTGTTGTATTTGCACCCCCATGAACATGTATGCAATCGACATTACTGTGCCAAGGCTGAAACCCAAAATCTAACATAATGAATAGAAAGTAGCCAGGAAAAGCTTTGGAAAATAATTCAATTTGAAGGGTTCCTAGTCACTAGGGCTGATGTGAAATTGTGAACCACATGCCTGAACCAAATGAGGTGGAAGCAACTTAACCCTAAAAAAAGATTTCAATTTTGTATACTCCTGCTTTATTTCTTTAAGATTAATAGGAACCAATTCATCACTTGGCTCACTCAAATCAAAATTCTATTGGATAACATCTTTGTTAATTTCTAATAGAACCCCTCCATCATTATCTCTGATTACCTGTGTGATAGGGTCATATCTTTTGGCCACTGCTCTATGTAAGTCCACATCAGAGAACACATTTGGAACAACCAACTTTCCCATGTCATACATCCATCCATTTGAAAAAGGATGAGGCAAATTCCTCTATCCATACCATAATCTGAACATTTCTAAGCCTGTGAGTGGAACCCTAGCATCAACAATGTTAGAATTCTTACACACCTACCCCTCCGCTAGGATTTTCCCTCGCATCAACACCAAACCTTTCCTTCTTTCATTTGTTGATAATGAAAATTGATCTAGGAAATCATCATACACGTTTCTTTTCAAATACTCAATGTGGCTAGAGTGTTGCTTGGTTGGCACCATTTTAGACAAACTAGGGCCTCACTACAATGTTACACTTCAAGTGGCTATGACTAAGCAGAGATAGGAAATTATAGAGTAAAAATACTGCAATTCCTCACAATCTATGATTAAACAATAGCCCTCACAAAATATTTTAATGAACTCAGTGACAAGAATAGCAAACCCACCCCATTTTCCTAAATTTAGGTGTAGAATGACTAGGAAATAGAGAAAATTAACTCATGACTTTTTTCGCATAAACTCTAATTTCTGGCAGTAGCTGCTCACAAATTCACCTTTGGCTCTAAAATTGTTTTCATGAAATACTTGGATGCTTTGTGATACAAATGAGACAAGTAAATTGATTTTATGTTAATCAAATTCTGCCAGTGGATGTCTCATCCGCCATTAAAGCTCACTCGCGGGATGCATGAATGACTCCAACCATAATTTGATACATATTTAAATTTGATCTATTGATCCTTCAGTTTGATCAAATCATCGATGGCCATCTTCAAAACAGGCTGACATAATCACCAACACGACAATAAAGGGGCCCACTATGTCATACGCCATGAAGGAATGCCACGTGGCAGTTTCTCACGATATCACAATACTTTGATTTATCATCCCAGGATGGTGGGAACCATCGATCTTTTTACCATAAATATCGCTCCTTCAAAAATGGTCGTCATCCTTTCTTTTAATTGTCGAGCAGTTTTTCCCTTAAAATCATAGCATTTGCATTGAAATAAAACATGTGCATCTTACAAGTGCATTAGTAATCCACGCCGTAATAAATTTAAAACTGGTGAACACTTTCTTCACTCCTTAGGCTTCATTGCATGAGACACATGGTAGTCACCTGTGACATTGTGATCCCAAAATTCTTATTCAAGGGATGGCGGGCACCGTCAATCTTAAAGAGACAAATCATCAATGGTCATGCAGATTTCATCCTTTAGGAAGGGCACGTGGCACCCGCTCGTGATATCACTATCCCTGTAATCCCTGATCGAGGGATAGCGGGCATCGTTGATCTCGTTCCTTTAATATAGTCGCCAACCATGTCGTTAACCTTCAAGCAGATTTTCCAATGAGATTATAACATATCCGTCGATTTAGAACATGTGTGTCTCAAGGACATTTTAGTAATCTGCCCCTTAATACATTTAAAGCTAGCTAGTGTTTCCTTTACTCTTTAGGCTTCATCGGATGAGACACGTGGTGCCCGCCCGTGATTTCACAATCAACCCAAGCACCATCGCAGGATGGCGAGGAACGACTTAGATCAAAAGGTAGTTGGTCAGCGATAGCTCAAATTTGATCCCCCAGATAGGACACGTGGCACACGCCCGTGATTTCGCGATCTTTCAATTCCTGATCATGGAATGGCGGGCACCATTGATATTTGCAAGAAATAGATCAACGACAACACTAAATCAACCCTTGAAAAATAAAACATTTATTAAAAATAGAAGTGGGCATTACTAGGTGGACGACAAATAAAAAATATATATTTATAGAAGAAAAATAAAATAAATTTACAATTTGTTTTATAATTTCACTTTTAACTTTAAATGTATGTTCACTCATTAAGTTGTATTTTTTTTACAATCACATTTTTATTTTAGATGTTTGTTTATAAAATATAAAGATGCATTAAAAATATATTAGAAATATTTTTCTTTATATTATATAGCATTTGTAACATTAAATTAACATAGAATAATTTCACAATATCATTTAACCAATCAAGAACAATTTAATCATTACTATGGAACATTATTCTCACATCAAACTAACAAATAAACATTGAAAACAAATTTATTTTTTTATATTTTAACATTCATAACTTAAACCTTTTATACACAATATCAAGTTAATTATAAAAAACACATAAAATTATTTATAAGAAACTTAAATTTTTTAACAATTTGATAAAATATAATTTAATATAATTAATAAAAATTAAATAAGAATTATAGATAAATTTATGAAATATTGATTTACTTATCAAGAAAAAATCAATGATAAATTTACATATTATAGATAAATTTACTTACTAATCTATTTTAACCATCAAGAAAAAATTAATCATTAGTGATTGCAACATTATTGGCACATCTTTTAAACTGAGAAATAAACATTGAAAACACATTTATTTTTTATATTATAACATTCATAACTTAAACCTTTTTATACACAATGTCAAGTTAACTATAAATTGTATAGAGTTTAGATTTGCTATATCTCTACATATCAACATAGGTAAATTTGAAAATATTTTAAATTATATAATTTCAAAAAATTGAATGAATTTATAGAAGATTATTTTATTAAAGTGATAGAATCTAATCCCAATAATACTAACATTAATTATATGCCTAACCATAACCCCAACCCTAAAACTAACACTACTCATCCTTCAAACCTAACTCTAATTTTATATCAAACCCCAACATAACTATGATTCTAAAACTAACATTAATGAAAACCCTAATTGAACTATAACCATAACCCTAATACTAACCTTGCCCCAATTGAACCCTAACACTAACCCCAAGCTCTATCATAGAACCTTAATCTTTATCCCCAACCCCAACCCTAATCCTAATTGAATCATATACCTAATTTTAATTAAAGTCTAACCCTATTTGAACCTTAAACTTAATTGAACTCATGTTTAGGGTTAGGGTTCAATTAAGGTTAGGGTTGAATTATGGTTATGATTAGGGTCAAAATTCAAAATAGGATTATGGTTGGAGTTTAATTAAGGTTGCTATTCACTTAGGGTTAAGGTTCAATTAGTATTCAATTTGGGTTAGGATCATTAGGATTATAACTAACAGGGCTTAATTAAGGTCAGGTTAAGGTTGGTCTAAATTAGCCAGATTGGAGTTAGGGTTCAATTCAAGGGTTGGCTATTCATTTTAGGTTAGGTTCATTAGAGTTCTCTAGGCTTTGATACAATTAGGGTTAGGTTTCAACAATACCTAGGGTTACGATTACAGTTCAATTAGTGTTAGAGTTAGGGTTATAATATGAGTTCAATCAGGTTAGGGTCAAGGTTTAATTAGTGTTAGAGTTAGGGTTGTAATAATAGAATTTTCCACAATGATATGGAAAGGCATTCAATTGGATTCACATACAAATGCACAAATAAGAATTGGTAATTAAGAATTCTCTAGAACTAAAGTTATAACAACAAATACAATCCTTAGCTTAATCATTTGTTCTTTGTTAGGGCTGGGATAAGAATTTAACGAGGCCAACCAAGACTTGGGAAATAAAACCCTGCAGAGGAAATAAAGTATTAAAATCACAGTTGGGTTTTAGTTTTAATCCGGTGACGTAAGCCTAAGCCATTAACTCCAGTGGTCATGTTGTTGACGGCTTAGCCAAAGTATTTCATTAAATACTAACCATGCAATGTTTAGGTTTTCCAGATTTGAAGATATGGGAGAAGATCTCGATCATACCCCACCAACTCGTAGACCTAAGGTGTCACCTTGTTATTTGGCGCGAGGTCAGCAAACGGTAGATGTGTGTCCTATATGGAATGTGGGGCCCAATCTCCACTATTGAGCTCATATAACTCATGGTTTTAGATTGACAACCAAGATCAAAAGCTAATGTAAATATTTCTTGTTCCCTGCTAACTCATAGGAGGAAGATGAAGGTTGGCTAAAAGTTGTGAGGTCAACGAGATTGTGATGCGTAGATCCAGTCATTCAGTTTGCAAAGTGCATAGGACCTGCCGACATGGTAGTTGGTTTCCAAGATGGATTAATGTTATTGGTCAAGAGGAAGGTGAACAATGCTTCATTGGATGTCAAACTGAGTTAGCCTGAGATAAATTGTTTGATCTTCCAACTCTTCAGGAGATCAACGGGCAGTATTCAAAGTTGGAAAACGGCACATGGTGGTCATTTTATCGTACAACTTGTGAAGCATTAATGAATTATTCCTTTCTTGTGTAGTCACGTCGATCTCAATCTGTGTGAAGATGTTGTTGTTGGCAATCATGAAGTGTGATCTTTGGATTCTCATGCAGCTCTAGTTAAATGGTGATAGTACATATGCCGAGCCAAATTGCCATGTTTGCACATGCATTTTTACTAAGGATTGATGAAGGTTGCCATTACCTCGCATAATAAATACACGAGGAATTAACTACTAATAGTGTAATTCTTGTAGTAGTTAGAGCACTTTGTGGGCTGATTCTAATCAAGTTTGAGTGCTTGTCTGAGAAGAGAAAATGAGTAAGTCAGTAAGGAGGTTTGTTCGTTTGAGCTCACAAAAGCTTGGTCCTGCTATTTAGGAAGGTGCTTTGGTTGACAAGCCCAGGCTTGTGCCCACTAGATGCAGTAGAAGGTTGCAATTCCAAGACATTGCTGCTCAACTAGTAGATGACAAAGGCAAGCAGTCGGTGTGCACTATTACTAGTGTCGGTAGGAAAATAAGGTATGGGCATGGCTCCTCTGCATGCCAACACTTGCCCATTGACCTTATGAGCAGCACTTCTAATGATGTAACTGATACTGACCCAAAATACTATCAGTATTTAAGTCACTTCAATCACGGTCTGCCCTCTGATGAGGAAATGATATATGTGGGCACATTGGTAGTTAAAACCCCAAGTGGATGGACTAGAACCATATTGGGCAAGGACAAGAAAGAAGAGGAGGCTGAGGGTCTACCGTATTGGGCAAAAACTAGAAGCGGGCATGTATACCAGGGTTTGAGTATTGGTAAGTGTAACGCCCCGCCGTGCGAACCCCAAAGGACAATAACACAATAATTACAACACAAATTTTTTATTTAAAAAAAATAAACATAACATACATGTAAAACACATTAAGTCATAACATGAATTCCAATTAAATAGATTCATTACACATACATCCCTTGGGGTACACGAAGAGTCATTACGCGACTTAGATCCATACAACATCAATAGAGAATAGAATCCAAAGATATAAAGTAAACAATAACAAATATAAGACATACATGAAAATTCATTGATAAGAAGTCATCTGTAAACATAAATACAACATATACATGATTACATAACACATTAAATAACAACTGCCATGGCTAATATTACATTACAGTACAATGTTCAAGAAGTACAATGATACAAAAGTCTTTCTAATCATGAACGGAAACCATACAACAAGATAACATGATGCATAATATCATAACTGGTTCCAAGACAGATACAACTCTGGAGCCGCTACAACAGCACCAATCCACACCTCTCAATCCTCAGTTGGGGACCCAATGGGGTGCTTGGCACGTTCCACCCGACCATGTGAGTCCGAAGACCCACCCCCCGTGCTAGGAGCTAACAAGAAAGAGACCTCAACCAAGAACATCCAACAGAGAACCTCAAGACTCAGCGTCATAAAAAAGTATCATCAAAACTCAGGAATTACAATGGCACAATCAACCTCATCCAAGAGTCATAAATCTCATCACATAATTCAAGGCAATAGCCAGTAAACAAGGAACCAAAGGAAGATCATAAAACACTTTTGAATTAAACTAAATTAATAAACGTAACACAATTCTGAATCACAATGACACAATACAATAACATCATATCACAGTACCATAAGAGTACAAGGCCAAAACCCAACATCCACAAGATTTATACAAGACCAAAGAATACACCAAAGATCAAATAGGGTAAAACCATAAATCAATTCAAAACAACTATGTTTCATCAATACAAGACAAAGAACCACTTCCAGAGGATTTCCAAAGAAACAACATAATAAGGAGTGTTAGAGGAGAGTGTCATCGCATGGCTTACATGGATTATCCAGACTACTACTAACGCAAATATACAAAGCATTAATTTCAATATTACTATAACTTCAACTTAACCAAATGATCATATATATACTTAGAAAACAATGTTCAAGAGTACCACTATGGTGATCTAACTTTTATTAGACTATCAAATTAGAGCTAATGTTCCATCAAATTACAATTATTCAAATTAAAAAAAAACTACACATACATATATATAAATATACTTATCTTAGGAAGGTGACATTTATAACGAATTGTCTCTACATTGCATAACAATCATCAATTAACCTTACTATTAAATCTTAATGGAATAATTAAATAATTGTAAATATAAAATAAATAACAGTAATTAACCTTCTTCCTTACTATCAATACTAAACTAACTGGAAATTGAATTACAAGATATTTACATAAAACTACCATATAAATATATAAATTAGCATTAATATTACTATTGTTATAAACATACAAATTAACTCCCAATTATATATATATCTTTATAAACACATGCAATCACACTTAAATAATTTCCTATAACTCAAATTCTTTCCAACAAATTTATTATGAACTAAACCCTTATATTAAACATATAACTGCAATAATACATTGCAACAAAATCACATAATCCCCCGGATTCCATTCCCAACAGACAGCTATAATATTAAATTATTACAAAGAAAGTTTCGTAATCATAATTAACCTACCGAACACCCGACACAGAAAGGGCGGCAAAAGAAAATTAAGAAAATAAGAGAAAACATTTGAATTGTTTTGTTTAATTTCTGACTTGGTCACAGCGCATAAACTACTACATAGCAGTGTATCATTCAAATTAATACCTAATACCGGTTGAACTAACATAAAAAAAAAAACATACCAGAGGTAATGGGAAAGCGCAGAAAATATCTGACAACTAATATCCATATATCTTGCCCCCGAAATGTAACAGAAAAGACAAAGGTTATCACAGATATTGACACAATAAATGCGGTAAAGGGAGAAACCAGATGGCGAAAAGAGAGACTATTTTAGTTACTACACCATTGCAAGTCTAAACGTTGCAGCTATGATAGTTTTGCCTATGGTTTTGGAGAAATCTTTACAAATTTAGATTACCAGACTATGTGAAGGAGCTCATCTAAGCGCTATATCCAATAACATCAATTTCTCTCAGCTTTGACTGAACGGAGGTAACTGGCATGGGCTTGAAACATTGCGCAGACCAAGAGAATTAAATAATCTGCTCGTTGGTCCTCAATTTCTTCGCTTGAACAATCTGTTCATTGACGGCATCAGAGAAGACACACGAGCCAAGCCTCCTCCAAGTTTGAGATGGTTACGGTTGCGAAAAGGTGAGGTGCCATTATATGAGAAAGTGAATTTTAGGAATTTGGAAATATCGCCATCTACTTGCATTATTATCAAATCACAAATGTTATCACAAGACTCGAGGGCGAAAAAAAGGTGAGGCGCAAGTATGTGATTTAAGCGTCTTTCAAGGAAGCGCAACTAGCAGAAATAAAGACATCATCTCAAGGAATGCAGTGATTGCAGGATATGCACAGATCATATTTGATTAAAATACTTAAAGAACTTTCAAGAAATGCCACAATAGAATTTTTGCTGGAACACAAAGTGGTCCAGTTACAAAAATAATAGGGCACATTCTCAGAGAAAAAAGAGGAATTTATTTACACAGGATTCCTGTTGTTTGTGCAGATTGTTTGAAACATGGGAAACAGTTTTAACAAAGGAAATCTAATATAAAATACAATACAATCGTTAATGATAGGCAGAAACTAAAGCAGCCATTTACTATCAAATGTACTCAAGAAAAAGTAACATATCAATCCAAATAGAAAATATAGGTTACAAGTACATGATAACATGAGGAATTCTGCTAAAAATTCAATCATTCAAATTCCAAACAATAAAATTAAACTATACGCTTATATCTGATTTCAAAACTAGTTGGTTGAAGGAATGGAAAGATAATGGAAGGGAAGCAAGAATACATTTTGATCTAAATTAAACCCAAATCAACTAAGATTAAAACTTAACCTTTCTTGTGCGACTTAATAATTTGAACCAAATGATACATGCATCAATAAGTTATCTTGAAACGTGTCAACCACACAATGCAAAAAGGTAAATAATATTTTTCAATAGCTTATATATAGCTTATATAAATAAAAAGCAAGCAGGTTGAGAATCATATCTCTGCTCCTCACGTAGATCCTCCTGTCCAAACCTAAATTCATCACCATATGCTACTTGCAAATGAAGATAGATTCAATGCCC
>VDFB02145875.1:0-10604 GCA_007258455.2 Sequoia sempervirens | reverse complement strand
TATTAATAATTCAAAATTTATATTAAAAAAAAAATTCTTCTGATTCTTTTACATCTAAGATGAATTAAGTTAGAACCTCATTATATTCGTGACATTTTGAAAATGTTCAAAATTCAATCTATTTCCTTTAGGAAATGGATATATCAAAGTGAAGTCTTTGGAGATTGCAAATCAACTTGAAGAGAAAAGGGAACAAGAACATAGTATTAGTCCAAGGAACTAGTTAGGTGTGGTGAGCATGTAAATAAACTTCCTGAGAAACCAAAAGAACTACACAACAGGGAAAAGAAGAAGGTGAGAGTAATAATTACTATCAGCACGAAATAAAACCAATGGATGCACCTTGTTCGAAATATCATGTAAAAGTTCTTGCCCAATGAGCACTTTGTGACTATTGTTGGACTCAAGTTGAAGATTTCCCGGAAGTTAAAAGATCTAAAACTCGAACAAGATAAATTGAGAAAATTGAATGAGAAAAGGCATAAAGAGTAAGAACAGAAGAAAAACATAGCAAATATTGGAACAATTAAGAGGAAAAAGGAAGAGATGGACATGAAAGACCATGAGGAAAAATGAAAGCAATCTAAGTCTTAAGTAGCGTAAGGAATTGAGGAGAAAAATTCATGCAAAGAGGGAAGTAGAAGAAAAAAGGTGCCAAGCTCAGGTATCTACTAATGAGTGTAAGAGGAAGGTAATGGAGAAAGAGGCAAAGAAGTAGTGTCATATAGAGAAAAATAAGGAAGCTATTGAGCGCATACGATAGATGAAGGAGAATGCTAAGTTGAACAAATATACATTTCAAGGATGCAAAAAAAATGGAAGAATTCCATCAGCATAACGAAACAATGCTTTAGGCCCAAAATTCATATGCCAAAAAGGTAAATAGTTACAACTTATGAATTCAATCCTATAGTAATCTTGATTGGAACTGTCAACTAATATTGCATATAATGGTGACAACTAACCAAAAAAAAATATAACTTGTATGTTGAAAAGTGATGCATGAGTCTCACCACCATGCAAATAATCTTCACTACCATGTGTTTTATGTTTAGATAGTTAATTTTAGTTATAGTTTATATATTTTTAGGTTTAAATAACAATTAGCGTGCTTTGGTTTCACCTTTTATCTTCTAGCATTCAAGTTGAGTTCCTTCTTTGATGCTATGAAATATTTCTTGGAGACTGTGAATTGTATTCATATTTTTCCTTAGAATATTTATTTTTTGTGCTTTTGAAAATAGCCATATAACAATTCCTATGACTATTTATTAGTATTGGTCAAAGTTGTAAGTGATTTTATTTATCAATGTTATTATTTTTTTTGTTATAGTTGTTTTCTCAATTGGTTAAAGAATAAGGCTTGTCTAGATTCTTCATAGACATGACTTCTTGTAGTTTCTAAAGCACAACCAATAAGCTAAAATAGAGGAAAAACATACAAAGAAAATACACAAACACATAACAACCTTTATTTCTCTAATAATTAAATCAATTACATGTTACCTCTCTTTATATATATTTTTCATTGCATCTTCTTCTACATGTAGTTTATCATGCATATTACATGAAAATTACTAACTCATGCAGATTATATATTTAGAAACACTATTTTTATCTTCATGCACGATTGTAGTTGTTTCCTATTTTCTCCTCATGCAAACTAGGATAAGCATTGTGCATCACTTTCAAAAACTTCTTAAGATATAAATGACGTTTTCAGCTTAGTTTATGCTATTGTATCATAGGTCTGAAGAATGTCAACTAGTTGTGCAAAAGGTACACATGAAATAGAAGGGAAGTCAATTTTGGGAATTAATATAAATTCATATCAATCAACAAAATCTGACATCAATATTGAAGTTTATGAAATACCACCTTATGAGGAGGAGGGTTCATATGATGAAGAGGGTTTAGATGAAGAGGAGGATGACAATGATGTTGATCTATGGAAACTCATACCACCATAGGCAAGGTAGATGACAATAAGTTACTTTTTAGATGTTTTATTTGCAAGGCTATAAACTTTCACAATTTCTTGACACATTTTTGTTCATCAACCTTCCCCATGGTGGCATAAGTTTCACTAGAGTAGCATTATCATTGTTTTCCTTCTCTTCTTAACTCTTATAAGGTGATATTTCATAAGATTCAATATTGATGTTTCATTTTGAAGATTGATATGAATTATAATTATCACCCAACATTGACTGCCCTTATGTTCCATGTGTACCTTTTGCACAACTAGTTGACATGCTTGACACTTGTGATGCAATAGCATAAACGAAGTAAGAAACATCATTTGTACCATGGGGAGAACTATATAGATAGTCCCAAGTATCTTGTATACAAGTTAGATTTGTTGTTAGCTTTCAATATTAGACATAAAATTGTTTAATAGTTCCTATTGATTACTACATTCAATCTTAATTGATAAGTTGTACAAGTTTACCTTTTCAAGAAATGCCTTTTGGGCCTAAAGTGTTGTTCCATTATGACAATGGAATTCTTTCATATGTTTTGCATTCTTTGATGTAGGTTTTCTAGACTTAGAATCCTCCTTCATCTGTCGTATGTACTCAATAGCTTCATTTTCTCTCTAAATGACACTTCTTCTTTTCTTCTTCCTCAATTACCTTCCTCTCAAGTTCCTTTTGCTACCTTTTTAAGCTTCTCCTAATTGTTTCCACTTTTCCCATGGTATCTCCTATCCATCTCTTCCTTTTTTCTCTTAATTGATGCATTTTTCTTCCATTCATCCTCTTTCTTTCTTTTCTCCTTCAATTTTCTCAATTTATCTTAATCTAATTTATTCCTTGCTTCAAAATCTCTTCTCAACTTTAAAAAAATGCCAGGTGCAAAAAAATCTACCTAGGAAGAGCTTTCCAGGCCAATTGATATTGAAATACTTAATAAATATTTTACCATAATCTCTAAAAGTGTTTTAGATCTTTTGACGTGAAATAGGTCAAAACATTTAAAGGGTGTGATTCTGCACCCGAACGGTCAGAAATTTAAAACAATTCAAACAGTTGTTGTGCCTGGATTAATGACAAATACAATTAGTAATAATTAATTATATTTTGGTAGTGGTAGTTTGATAAATGTGCTAACACTGAATTCAAGTGGAAACCATGATGGAAAGCTATACTTTTTTTGGAACATTTAGTCTTCAATCTATGTAATGAATAATTTGACTTTTGAATATTTAGATGTTTTAAATTTGTATACACGAGGCATAGATTTATTCAGACTACAACAAAACATTTGTTTTAAACAAATTTATAGAAATCCTTAATTTTTTTTTTTTAAAACTATAGTTTAAATCTGCTTTTGAAACAAACAAAAAAGCTTGATTCAAAAATTAGTGCCTAAATTTTTCAATAACTTATAAATAAAAAATATCTAAAATAAGCTTTGATACTACTTTTAGTGTTGGAAAGTGTACTCCTTTACATTTTCACACTATGTTTGGGTCCCTTAATTAATTGGACTTAATTAAGCCTCTAATTGGCCCTATTTTTCATCTACAAGTCTAATTAATTATAATTTTTGAAAGGGGAGTCATAATTTAATTAATGCAATTATCATTTTTAACACCTTGAAATGAATGGATCTTAATAATTTAGGTCAAAGGGGGTCCCCTTTAAGATCACAAATTCAAATTTTAAACATGTTTTAGGCAACATCTTAAAGTCCTAAATTTAAGTTTTAAGTGTTAGCTTGTAATGTTTAATTTTTGGGAAATTACAAAAATTGCCTATAAATGCAAGGCCTTTTATCAATTCAAAACTAGAGAATCAAGATGGAAAATTTTACAAGAGATAATATTATTGTCAAAGGTGTTCAAGAGAAGGTTTCTCAAGTATTTTTTGTAGCATTCCAGATCTCAAGCATCATGTCAAAGTTATCAAGCATCATGCATGTTTTTGGAGCTAACATTGTGATGTGGGTTTCAAGTTTCAAATCAAGATTCAAGCATTAAGTTCATATCATCAATCAAGCCATTTCATGCAAGATCAATACCTTGGAGATTTTAGCCCTCCAAGGGTTTCAAATCAAGGGTTTGGTGAGTTAGAACATAGCAATTATTCATTCATCATTCCTTTCATGTTTCATTGTTTCAATTCAAGGTTTAACCAAAATGGGGTTTGACCAAAGCAAACCCCCATTCACAAAAAACAAATAATTTTTCCCTCTTGTGTGTTTTGCAGATCTTAGGTTGAAGAAGGATTGAAGATCTATCAAAGGAGCAAAATTTTAAAAGTTGTAAAAGTTGTCGTCAAGCCATGGAAACTCACTTTCAAAATTTATTTCTAAAGTTCCGATTGTGAAACTTAGAGAAATTGCAAGTACAAACATAGGACCAAAGGACTGTGAAATAAGTTTTTCAACCCCTGTAGCTAGACCCATTCGCCCTGAGTCTCAGAGGAAACTCAACAATAGCATTTTGGTGATAGGTGCAAAATTGCCTAACCTTCTCAAGTGTGCCAAAAAGTTGTAGGTTTCGTTAGATTAAAGTTTAATTTAGTGATTTCAAGTGTTACTTTGCATTTTTGGGTTTATTTATTATTTTTAGTCTTTCTCCCAAAAACTCATTTTTGGGTTTATTTATTATTTTTAGTCTTTCTCCCAAAAACTTTGTTTCAAAAGATTTACCCCTTCCTCAGTCATGAGGAAAAGAGTAATATCTCCTTCAAGGTTGACTCACCTAAGGGCTGAAAGTCAATCTTGATCTAAGGGATCTCTTTTCCCTAATGAAATAAGGAAGATAGATGCATTATATCCCCCTTTTGTCTTCATTAGTGATTTGCAGCAATTTTTTGATGTTTCACTACTATAAACAATATTTTGTAACAAAAAAAATATTGATTTAAATATCATTAGGCATAGATTTATTACAGACAACAAGAAATCATTTTTTTTTATAGAGGAATACGATTTCAAAGAAAACCTTTACAAAAAAATTTAAAATAGAAATTTAAATCTACATTTGAAACTCGAAAAAGAAAAGCCTAATTCAGAAATCAGTGTTTGACTTCTCGTGCATAACTTATAAAGGAAAACTATCTAAAATAATCTTTGATACTGCTATAAACAATATTTTATAATACAATATAATTTATTATTTTAAATATCATGTAGACAAGGCATAGATGTTTTTATTACAGACAACAGTAAATCATTTTTTTAGATGGATAAAATTTTAAAGAAATCTAAACAAAATACTATAGCTTAAGTTTTCTTTTGAAGCTTCAAAAAATAACCTGAATTCTTCTGCAATATTTATAAATAAAACTATCTAAATAAAACTTTGATAAAATTTACTATCACTAACATTTCTCATGATCTTTTATAATCTAGAATCATAAATAAAATAATGGAGAAAAATAAAATATAATCCCAAATATTGATTACATAAACTATCTAAAATAAACTGAAACTGTTGTAAGCAATACTTTATAACAAAACATGACAACATTTGTCCTTTATTTACCTCATAAAACCATATGAGTTATTAACAAAGGGTGGAAAAAGTTGGGGATATGAGGAAGAGGAACGGAAGTCAGAGTTGTAGGAGACTACACCAACAAGCCATCTATACAATTCACTTCTTTATTTCTCTTTGCCCACCAGTTAGAAGGGATTTGAAGCTTATTAACTGGGGTTAGATCTCTTCCCGAGGGCTTAAAGGGTAGCTTGTTATGTCCTTGAAAGCCATCAAGAGCGTGCAAATAAACCTCCAAGTTGTGGAAGTTTGCAGGATTATGCGTTCGCTTCAGCAAAGGTGAGCTCCTTCTGTCTAAAGCAATCTCTACTCTTAGGGAAGCCATGATGGAATGCTCATTATATAATTGAAAAACTCAAGATCACTAGCTATCATCAAGTCTTTTCCCAAGATTTGAAATGGTGAATGGACTATCAAAGAAAAGGGTAGAGATCGATTGCTATACTCCATGGCAAAAAAATTATTGGAGAGAAAAACCAGTTACTCAAACTCTCCTTTGTACGCCATGCAAGACTCTAGTTCTCTTCTTCTTTTACCTCTTCTCACTGATTTGCGCCTTCTAACTAGGAATTATTTCCCTATTTTCTAGCATTATTTCAATTAATTGTTCCAACATTTAGATGCTCAAATCTTCGAAATTTTTAACTGGATCTTCCAAAACGTGCCTTAGAAAGTTAATAGACCCTTCGAATGATTTGATTTGATTTGATTTGTCTGGTTGCATAGAAATTATCTTACTAGGTGATGCAGATGACCCATTTCTGAATTACAAATAGATTCTGTTTTTATAGGGCACTTGCAATGCCTCAGAAAAATCGTAGAAATAGAAAAGAATTCAGAAGGAAATAAATTCTTTTGCTAGGCGATTGCTTCATTTGATTTAACTTGTCTGGTTGCAAACAAATTCTCTTGCTAGGCTAACTGAAAGACCCATTTTTTAAATAGAAACGCATTCAGACTTTGTAGGACAGCTACAATGCCCTAAGAAAATCGTAGAAGTGGAAACGAATTCAAGAGGAGACCATAATGGAAAAACTATAATTTTTCAGGAGCATTTAGTCTCAGCACAATTAGTGCTCATTGTATAGTCGAAAAACTCAAGATCACTAGCTATCATTAATTCTTTTCCCAATGTTTGAAACGGTGAATGGACTATCAATGAAAAGGTTGGAGATCGATTACAATACTGCATGGGATAGGAATTTTTGGAGAGAAACAACCAGTTACTCAAACTCTCCTTTCTATGCCATGCAAGACTCTAGTTCTCTTCTTCTTTTACCTCTTTTAACTGATTTGCGCCTTCTTAAGTGGGAATTATTTCCCTTTTTCTAATATTATTTCATTTCATCGTTCCAACATTTAGATGCTCAAATCTTCCAAATTTGAAACTAGATGTCCCAAAAACATATTTTATTTCAGTTCATCGTTCCAACATTTAGATGCTCAAATCTTCCAAATTTGAAACTAGATGTCCCAAAAACATATTTTAGAAAGGTAAGTGTAGACCTTTCGAATGATTTAGCTATTAGATTTAAATAAATCTAATACACAAAATATATGTAATTTGCTAATTAAATATATGATTTTTTATTTCTACTCAATTGACACTAAGTCTTGAATACATATAATCAATGAAGCAAGTGGTGATGATGTTATGCTTATGAGTGACTACTGAAGAAACTAGGGTTGTGACGAGAATTTATTTTGATTGATATATGTCATTTTTCTCTTTATATTTATAGTTATACAAGCTTATAAGATGATAATAGTTTATTCCCTCTCATTATGATTATTATTCCTATATATACATGCTAACTCCAAGCCTATAGATCCCTTTGTTATCTTCATGTGTTATATCTTTTTTCCTTCTCCCTCTCCCTCTATCTTTTTTATCTATCACTATTAATTTAGTTTCCTCTACCTATCCCTCTCTCTCACACACACTTTCTTTCTCCCTCTCCATCTCTCTCTCCATCTCCCTCTATCACTTTATCTCTCTACCCTCTCTCTCTCCTTATCTCACTCTCATGTTCTTTATCTCTCTCCCTCTTTCTATCTCTATCACTCTTCTACTTATCTATATATACCCCCCTCTCTCCCCTCTTTCACTCTATCTTAGTAGAGGTCAAACCATCTTCATTTAACACATACAAATTATTTTAGAATGAAACAAAACACAACCACAAATGATCTGGTTGTGTACATATTCATTAAAAAACTTTTTGAAACCATGACAAGAGACTTACCTCAATATTCTTCTACACACATTGTCTCATGGAGTCAACAATGTCAATGAGATTAATGGGAAGATTTTGCAAGACAGTCTCACCATAGTGGTTTCTTCAATCTATTTAGAATAAGAGAATAGTTGATTTAAAAATATTGGGGTTTTAGATCTACGAGATTCTTGAGCTCTCTATTATGCATGTATACAAAATTTGGTAGTAGAGACAAGACACATGAAGTAGTTTCCAAAATGCCACTTACCCACCAAACAGTCTCACAGCCCATTTTAAAAACAAAAATAAAATTGTTTAAAACCAACATTAGGGAATGTCTTAAATTTTCCCCTACTCATTGGTCATTTGTTGAAATAATTTTTTGTCCTATTTTTAATAGAAAAATCAGGAAACCCCTAGAAACAATATGAGGGGTGAACTCCAAAAAAGAGAAACTAGAAAAAATGAGTTTTTTAAAATCAAAACTTTGCAGACATTAGGAAAAATAGTTTATTTTTATTTTGACAAGATTTTTGAGGAGGAAATTATTTGGTAAAAATGGGGAAAAAACATAATTCTGCACCTATACAGGCATGGACTAATAACCTTATCTGTAATTAAGATTATACGTGAACCATCAAACAGAGATGCACTTACCTATAATTCATTCTTTTGATCTACAACTTCCTTTCATCGTCAACCTTCCTCCTTTGCTTGGCATTCCCCACTGTTTCTCCTCCTTTTTCCTTCTTTTGGAATAGATGGCGGCCTTCTTCTTCTTAGAACATTTAGTCTCAACATAATTAATGCTTATTGTATAGTTGAAAAACTCAAGATCCCTAGCTATCAACAAATTTTTTCTCAAGATTTGAAACAGTGAATGGACTATCAATGAAAAGGGTAGAGACGGATTACTATACTCCATGAGATAATAATTAATTGGAGATTAAAAACTAGTTACTCAAACTCTCCTTTCTATGCCATGCACGACTCTAGTTCTCTTCTTCTTTTACCTCTTTCCAGTGACTTGTGCCTTCTAACTGGGAACTATTTACCTATTTTCTAGTACTATTTCAGTTAATTGTTCCAACATTTAGATGCTTAAATCTTCCAAATTTGAAAGTGGATGTTCCAAAAACGTATCTTAGAAAGTTAAGTGTAGACCCTTCCAATGAATTAGATTTTTATGTAATTTTCTAATTAAAGATACAAATTTTTATTTCTTCTCAACTCATACTAAGCCTTGTGGTAATGATGCTATGCTTATGAGTGATTAATGAAGAAACTAGGATTCTAACAATAATTTATTTTGATTATTATATGTAATTTTTTGTTTATTTTTGTAGTTATACAAGTTTATGAGATGATGACATTTCATTCCCTCTCATTATGATTATTTTTCCTATATATGCATGCTAACTCCAAACTTATAGATCCATTTGTTATCTTTATGTGACATTTCTTGTTTCCCTCTCCCTCTCCCTATACAATTTTTCATTCTATCACCAATTATTTATGTTTCTCTATCTATCCATCCCTCTCTCTTTATCTCTCTTCCCTTATCCTTATGTCTCTCTAATCATATGACTCTCTCTCTCTCTATATATATATATAAACTTTCTCTATATGTCTCTCCTTTTCCCCATCTATCTCTCCCTCTCCCTCTATGTTTTTATCTCTCACTATCTATTTTTGTCTCTTTTCCTCTCCTTTACTCTCTCCCTTTGTTTATCTCTCTATTCTCCCTTTCTCTTTATCTTTCTCCCAACCCCTTTCTCTTCCTATCCCTTTCTCTCCCTCCTCCCTCTCTCTCCCTTCTTCCCTCTCTATCTCTCTATCATCTCTCTATTCCTCTCTCTCCCCCTCCACCTGTCTTATATATCTATCTCTAACCATTTATTTATGTTTGTCTCTCTCTCACTCTTTATCTCTCTTTCTCACTGACTCTCCCTCTTTCTCCCTCTCACTCTTGATCTCTATCTCTTTATCTCTCCCTCTCTTTATCTTTATCTATCCTCCCCTCTCTGCCCCTCTCCCTCCATCGCTTTGTATCTGTCTAGTTCCATTGTCTAAACATCAATGCCATTTTAACTCATGTCTAGATGTATATTCTATTTTGCATTTTCTAGAATCCTTTTCAACATATTTATGCTAATTACAATGTTTACAACTTTAACAAATACAAAGCCTAGCTTTTTCCTACTTCTCCAATATTCTAACCTTTTATGTACAAGATGTCACTTCTAATTTGCATTTGTCCATTCTATCTATCTTATGTATTTTTATATAAGATTAACATATTATGTTTTATTCATTCCTTTTTTCTTCATTCTGTTTTCTGTGTAACTCAAAAGTTCCTAAGGCTAATATAGCCAATACAATAGACTTTAGTGAAAATTTTAAGTTTACGAAGATTTGATTTTTGAATAGATCGTGGCCGTATCCCATCCATAGTAGAATAGAAACATATACCATACTGGTTTGTAATTAAACTCATGCAAAACCTCTCATCATACAATCCCTTTGTACTTTCAATCACGATTAACGATTAACACTGTAGCTCGTAACTGAAGCACAAATTGAAGTTACATTAATGGAAATGCTAAATGCATGTGCTAGAAGAGAACAAAAGAATGCCACTGGAATAAAAATATAATAAAAATGTCCGGAACATTCGCACATTGGGAAATTCCTTTCCCAATGTTCTAGTAATTGCAAAATGGGACATGCCAGAAGCTCAAATAAAAACAACCATAAATTTCATCATACGCCAAAATATAAACTCTACCTCTAGATCATTGCTCTGAAAACAGGCTCAGAAAATATAGACATTAAACAGTTTTGCAATAACATACAGTACGTCATATGGTGGTAGT
>VDFB02145874.1:0-45531 GCA_007258455.2 Sequoia sempervirens | reverse complement strand
TTGATGGACATGGTATCTCTCATGATGGGGAAAGTAGGCCAGAACACAACTCCACAAAGTAACCCTGGACATAGAGGGGAACACAATGCCTCCAACCACCATGATGGACATGTAGCTCAGCCTATTTCAAACAACACTTACATCTCAGCCAGGCCCTTCAAACCCACCTTCTTGGTGCCCGCAAACACTCAACCTGATCCTGAAGAGAATGCTTCATTCGTGGAGCAGTTGAGACTTGGCCGTGCGGAGTATGATTCTCTCTCTGATGAAATCAAGAGGGATATGTCCTATAATGACTTTATGGATCATAAAAGAAAGAATAAGGGACAAGGGAGACATCATGAGCAAAGAAGAACAACAGTTCAAGGAGACTTGTATCAAGCTGTCAACAAGGTTATACTTCCACACTATGACGGGAGTGATAACAGTTCAGCTCGAGCTTGGATTCAGAAGCTGGATAACTATCTAGCTCTTAGACCCATGGCGGAAGAGGAGGCGATTAAGTTCGCTACGCTACACCTAGATGGAGTGGCGCACGAGTGGTGGTACCATAGCCTAGTCACCTTGGGTCATCGGTCTATCACAACCTATGATGAGTTCACCAATAGGCTCATCGAGAGATTTGAGAAAAAAGATCCTGAAATTCATTTCAAAGAATTGGCACAGTTGAGGCAGTATGGCACAGTCGATGCCTACATAGCTGAATTCCAAAGACTCTCAGTCATGGTCACTGGAATCACGGAGAGGCGGTTGGTGATCCTTTTCAGTGAAGGATTGATGGAACCACTCAAGGGATGGATTAAAGCTTTTGATCCACCCTCCCTTCAGGAGGCCATGAAGAAGGCAAGAAACATGGAGTGTTCAAGGCAAAAGTTTCAACCCGTGCCATCCTTTTCAATAATAAAGGGGATTGTTGACGGAGTTTTTGAGACCAAAATTCAACACAAAATAAAGTTCTCCTCAACCGACGCTTCTATCTCTCTTGAACAAAGTATTCAAAGATGCTAATATTGCGAGTAAGATCATGCTTTCAACTCCAAGGTTCCTTGAGTGCGAATAGGCTCAGTTTGGCTCGATGTGATATTGCTGGTATGTCAAGGGGACTTACACAATTGTTCGACGGCTAACAACAAACAGCAGACAAAGGGCTTTCATGTGATTCAAATGATTTGGCAGGTAAGCGCAAGTTTCCTAATTGTAACCGGAAATGTGCGGAAAGTAAAGGGTATAAGGCCTAAGAAATTTATATTCTATTCTAAATGCAGGATATGTGGAGCTTCGTTTCAATAGACTTCAACCGGATTTCACCTAGCCTCCGTCGGACAGCCTCAGCAAAATCGGTGCAATCTTCAAGGGAAACAGCAAAAGATGTTCAAGTTATAATTTAACATACATACACCATCGAACGACGCATATAAGTGCATAAACCACAACCTAAGTTAAACACAAAACAATTCAAGTCGACCACAGCAATAACTTATCATCAACAAGCCGCTAGTGGTATGGAATAAAAGTTTAAGCTATCTCAATAAAAACACCACACACCAAAGTGTTACTTGCATGAATTTAAGCTACTTGATACCTAAAGGAAGAAGAAACCTTGCTAGCATTTCATGACAAGACGCATCTCCATCATCAATGAAAGATCTATTATCATAAAATGTGTTACACAACAATCTCCTCAAAAGTTTTCAAAGGGAAAACTTTCTCTCTTCTCCAAATTATGCAAAAATGCTCTACAATGCTACACTATCTAACTCTAATGCTAATACTCTCTCAATGTCTACTATTCCAATGTCTAATCTAATTCTAATTTTCTAATGCCTTACAAATGAGGGGGACTCCCCCTTTTATAGCTAGCCAAGTCCCAAAAGACGGCTAGGGTTACAATCAATAGAGTGGCCAGAATTGTGCCACCTCAGCCCTAAACAATATTGCCCTAAAAACCGCCACAAAGGAGAGAGGGGTAATAAATGCGCCATAATGTCCACCATCATCCTTCTAGAAGATTCCGTTTGTAGACACGTTCACATTGTCCTTGATCTTCCTTCTTGACTTTGTTCTTTGATTTCTTCCACTTGAGGGTCACTTGAGCTAACACTTAGCCAATTTCTTGCAACTTTGCTCTCTTCATGTGAAACTTGTAATTTTATCTTCCTTCGAAGGTTGTGATAGCATCGTGCTTCACCACTTCCAGTCATCGTGTTCTGGCCTCAACATTTCTCCTGCAAAACAAGCAAGGAGAGGGGTATTAGAATACTTCATGATATAAACTTAACTCACTTACCTGATTTGATCTCCAAGGATTTGTTGCCTCCACTAGCCAACTTCGTGTTCAAGTTCATAATTCTTCATGCCTTAGCCAAATTCCATCATCCTTTGAACAATATCAACTTCAACTGCATCCTCAAGAAATTCATTTCACCCGCTGGAGCTCGACAACTTTGATTTTATCCACCTCTGGCTCAAGAAAACTATCTTTACGAAGGGTTTAAGCAAATTCACCCAGGCAGTTTCTTTCAAATCCATCGTCTGGAGAATTTCATCTTGAAAACACGTTTTCTTCACATTTGCCTTAGAAATTTTAAATTTCCCTTAGGAAAAATCATCAACCTGGTGCCCATTTAAAATCTTCATCCAAAAGGCCGCAACGAAGCATGGAAGGCTTTAAAATCAACTCTTCATCGATAATCTTCAATACCCAGAAGAAAATTTTCTCCAGAACGCATCGAACCCATGGGTACCCAACGAACGGGTTCATTTAATTTTCTTGGATTTTGAACCTTAGAAAATATTCTTTCAAATTTATTCTCGTTCTTCGATCCCCTCTGAGAATTTTGCTCTGACCTGGAAGATTTTTAACAATTCTGTATAGCTGGCATTCACCGACTTCATCTCAGGCGACTCATCTGTGCTTCAAGAAAAAAATTCCACCACCCCAGAGCTCTAGGCGTATTTCCTAAGGAAGAAAATAATTTGCCTTAGAAAGTTTTAGATCACTTTGAAAATTTTGCCTGTGAAAATATCAACTTCACTTAGTAAATTTTATTCACAGAGATGCCTGGCACATTTTATTTTCTAGCCACCACTTCGCATTTCACTTCACACTTGAAAGGCAATATTCCAACGTCTTAGAGAAAAATTTTAAAAAAATCATCTCATACATACTTCTTCACCACGCCTTAGAAAATTTTAACACCTCACATGTCTTAGGAAATTTTCTAACACCTCCTCACTTTCATCACCCCTGGCGCCTATAACACACTTGAGAGAAAATCACGCCACACACATTAGAATTGAAGAGGAAAAAGAAAATCACGTCTTGAAATATTTCTAACACCCTCCACTCTAGGCGCATATGAGGCTAGGAGAGGAAATTCAAAAATCACGCCTAGGCAACACATTTTGCTATATTCTCCAACACATCATCTTAGGCGCATTTGAGCTTGGTGGAGGATAACGCCCTTCACCACCTTTTACTTTATTTACCACTCCCAATTACCTTTTACACCTCAACATGGGCGCATTTCAGCTTGGCAAAGGGATGACTCTTCGTATTCCAATTTTTTGTCTTCACATGCATGTGTTTGGGCGCATTTTGCCCCTTGAGGAGGACGAAATCCTTTGACTTGTTGACCCTTTTCCATCTTGAGCGCATTTTGATGCATGAGAAGGACGAACTTTTCAAATGCCTTCATGTGACTTTTCAACTTCTATTTTTTTGTCTTGACATGGCTGCTTTTGGGCGCATTTTCCCTATGTAGGAGGATGAAAATCATTGACTCCTTTGACCTTCTTGTTAACTCCTCTTGGGCGCGTTTGAACATGCTAGTGGCTGGGCACATTTGCTAGGTGATGGAGGATGAGAACTTACCACGCCTTGACCACCTTTGACTTATTCTTAAACTTGGCGCATTTCAAAGGGGGTGGAGGATATCCTCATGATTTAGAAATTTTTTTATGCTTCCAATTTTTTTATGCTTCCAATACCTTGAGGGCGCATTTAGGCTAGGGAGCAGGATAAAACTTGTTGACTGCTTTGACCTTTCTCATTTTGGGCGCATTTTGCCCCTAATGGAGGATAAACCTCATACTTAGAAAATTTTGAACTTTCACCAGTTTTTCCTCGAGGGCGCATTTTGGCATGTGTGGAGGATGTAACATGTTGACTTTTCTTTGACCACTCCAGCTTTGGGCGCATTTTACCTCTGGTGAAGGATGAAACTCCATACTTAGAATTTTTTATGCCTCCTTACTAGCTGGGCGCATTTCCTTTTGCATACTGGATGAAGTTCCAGACTTAGACAAATTTTCATCATCTTTCGCCAGCTTACGTGCCCTGCTATTTATAGTAAGCCCTCTCACTTTTGCACTTCTGAAACTCAGATCAACTTGAAATTTTGAACGTAGCATCCTCATAGCTTCATTGACCACGCTTTATTTTGTATTGACCTCGCTATTTTTAGCTCTCCAGCAAGGCGGTTTACTATAACAGTAACCCTACATGCTTCGACAGTTCTACGTTCGACCAGTTGAAATTTGAATGAAACATTCTCACCACGCGACCTCGTATCGACACCGACGCATGCGTACCGATTTACTATTTTGGCATACAAGCTTTCACCGGAATTTACGGCAATAGTGCGTTCGCTTTGACCCGGAATTTCACCGCCAGATATTCGGCGAATGCCGATCGCAGTTGGTTTACATCGGATTTCGTAAGATTTTGACTTTGATGCTCTACTTTTAGTTCAAGTCGAAACCCAATTTGCTTGCATGCGACAAATGAACTCGCTTTGTTCAAGCAGTAACTGCTATCAGTTTCAGCGTATTCGAATGCCGGTGTATACCGGTCACACCTCGCTAAAAATAGCGCTCTGTCGGAATCTCCGTTGCATGTCACACCATCGGCTCTTTGAAACCCATCAGAATCACCGACATGCAAAAGAAACTTCATGCAAACCCCAAAAATAGCCCTGCTGAATCAAAGTGGTCATCTCTGCCTTGCATAAGCATCATCGCCATAATCTTGAAAACCCGTATGAATATCCGCATTACGCAAAGAAAGACCGCATCCAACTCCGAATTTGCCTCTAAGCTGGATCGCTAAAAAATAGTAAGTTGTCCGCTTTCGCTCAAATTTTGCACGCGAGCAGCCTGATATACTCTGAATGCAGTGTGACTGTCGAAATCTCAAAAATGTTGACGAATCGCCCGTAATCTCACACTTACTAAAAATAAAGGTACCAATCGAGCAAATTTTGTCGAGAGCTCCGCCGAAGCATACCAATGCAAGAACGCTAAGCTCAAGCCGCTGTCTCACCGCTGACTTCACCATCGAAAGACTAAACCCTACTCGCATTCTGGCCAAATTCCATAAGCCGGCTTGCGTGACGAACGCCCCGAAAGTAGACCATCGGTGTTATATCGCACGTGAGAGAGACCAAACCAGCCAAAAAAGACGGTGAATGGAGCAAAATTAGGGTCCCCATCTGAATGGGCGATGTGAAAAGTCACATCGTGGATAAAGGGAAAAGACCTCATCAAAGACCTCCTTTGAGACCTCAGCATAAGGAGTTCAAACATCATAATCCTCATGTCACAAGATTAGATCCTGAGACACTAAACGAACTCAGAAGAAAGGGGTTATGTTTCCGGTGTAGGGAAAAATGGTCTCAAGATCATGTTTGCCCAAAGGGAGTTAAATTTAATCAGATTGAGTACTATTCAGCTGGTGAAAGTAATTCTGATTTTTCAGACCAGCAATCTGATTTTGAAGATAGTGAAGTAGAAAGGGTTCCAGAAGAGTCTGAAGATGAAAAGGAAAGTGGAGGAATTTTGGCTCAGCTTTCGAGTTTTCAAAGAAATGAATCCTTCAAGGTTCGAGGGATGATTAAGGGGCAGCGAATAGTTGCTTTGATTGACACCGGGGCAACACATAACTTCATTGATAAAGTTGTGGTGGCAAAGAAGGGGCTGCAAACAAAAGAGTTTGAAGGCTTCAAGGTCATGGTTGCTGATGGATTCCACATTTCATGTACCAAGAAGATCTCAAACATGACTATGCAGTTGGGAAACTATGAAGTCAAGGACGACTTCTATGTAGTCAACATTGGAGATACGGATGTCGTTTTGGGCATTCAATGGCTGCGTTCCCTTGGAGAGATCTCCTTAAATCTGCAAACTATGGAGCTCAGGTTTCAATCCGATGGGAAGAGGGTAGTACTAAGAGGAATGTCCAATGGGGGTCCTCGGGTTGTATCATTCAAGAGAATGGCAAGGCTGGTTCGTCATGATCAAGTTGAGTGGGTTGCAGAATGTATGATTCTTCCTGCTAGTCCGGTTGACACTAAGAGAGACTATCCTCCTGATGTTCAGTCTTTACTCACAGAGAAGAGCAAGGTATTTGCTGATCTACCTCCTAGACCACCACCTGAGCGGGGTTCGGAGCATATCATAGAGCTCAAGGAAGGAGCTAAACCCGTTATTACAACTCCCTATCGGTATCCTAAGAAGCAGAAGGATGATATCGAGAAAAACATTTAGGAACTCTTGGAGATGGGTGTTGTACCCAAACCAAATTTTTTTTGCTTCATCAAGGCGTTTTGCATAAATTAGTCTAAATCTTGCTAAAATGAAGTAAAACACAGTTTTGAGCAATATCAAGCATGGAGTTTTTGTCAATATTTTGTCAGTCAAAGTCAGTTTTATTTAATAGAACTTGAAGCAGAGACTCAAAATGGAGCTTTTCATGATGGAGGATCATTTCACGACAGCATTTCATGTTGCATACGGTCTTTCCAGTGATCGAGATAGAGTTTTCAGTGATTAATTTATGAAGATTTCTCAGGAAAAAGCACAAAAGCGCAACTATAGCCCAGGGGCGCCCAACTTTTTGAAGGTTAAGATTTTGCAAAAAACGTTCAAGCATCCAGTCAATCTCTTCAGAATCGGTCTGGCTATCCGATAAGCTATCCAGCGTAGCTTTCCGAGACCCACAGCTTCGGCAACTGGCGACAAAAGATGAAATTCTCAAAGTTCCAGCTATGAGAATTTTGTCACTTTCAGGCAAAAGCGCAACTCTAGCCTAAGGGCGCCCATCTTAAGGAGGAGGTAAATCTTGGCATTTCTGATAGCTGATACAGTCAATTTGTTCACAATTAGTCTGCTCATCAAACGAGATATCAAACGCAGTCATCCGAGTTTCAGAACTCCGGCAGCAGTCGTCTGAAGATTAGCTTATAATGGAGTTTTCACGTTTCTGAACTTCTCCGTTGATTCCCAGTGCAAGTACAGCTCAGGGGCCCTGGTTTAAATGAGCTTCAAGATGCCAAAATTTGCAAACAAAGTCTACCTAACATCAGTAATACTCTAGCCTAGCTCCGCGATGCATCATCCTGCTTGTCGATCCGACGTTCCAGGTGATCGTGGCGGAAGTTCTACCAAGCACGTAATTTCACGGGCGGACCAACATACAATTTACAGTGTATTTCTACAGTCTAGAGGCGCCTAGCCTTTAGGCCTATCAGATGAGTTCATTCGCGTTCGAAGTCTTCACGGCTTTTGAGCGTAATCATTTTATCTATTCAACGAGCCCGGCCGTCAGCCTTTGGGATTTGGCAAACGCTCGTACATGCGAGGTCTTTGGCGAAATGCTAAAGAGTGAGGACATCCGGAAAATGGCAAAGTCTGGAGCGGATATTTTAAATAAAATTCGCACTAGAGTTTTTGAGGTCTTAGAAGCAGTTTTCTTGCTTCATCATCTCTAGAGACTTCTCTTGTGGGCTCTTCTAGTTGTCCGTTAAAACAGAGAGTTGAATCTATCTTCCCAGCCCGCATATCGACAGTAGGTACCATTGAAAAGTTCAACTTTCATTGCAAAATGACATCGCTATGCACTATGGCCTGTGGGCGCTTACTTTTGAGGCCCTTAACACGCCTTTCCAAATGTCGTGATGTATATCCTGATGCACGTTCCAGACGCTAAAGGGAGCTTCGCTTCCTATCGCCAGGTTCATCGCTTCACGCCGCCGAATCGCTTTTCTGAAGTGTCGATGGCGCTTAGGAAAATGGTCGCTTCAGAACCCATAAAGCAATTTAACTGGCATTTCAATTTTTCGTGGTGTTAAACGATGGATTTTGCAAGAGTGTCTCCCAACGACATTTCTTCCTTGTTCGCCATTGAAAGCTTCCCGATGAATATCTTAGATCGGCCTCGCATCACCGTCATTCAAATCGTCGGTTGGTCGGCCGTGACTTGTCGTCACTATTAAATAGGAAGTTAATAAAAAGTGGAATATCTTGAGCAAATGAACGCCTATAAGCTCGAATGATGACTTTTTAGAATCGGTGAAGTCCAACGGTGAAGCCTAAGGCTTCATTCAATTGTCAACGGGAGTTTCAAATATTTTGCATATTTTAGCATTGAGTGGCAATTTTCTATTTTTGGCGCCTTTGCTATTGCATAATAAATATTTTATTATTATTTATTTTTGAACTTCCAGTCAGTGTCAGTTCAACTGAAGGGCGACCAATGGGAAGGCTTCTATTTTCATCAGGGTTTTAAATCTTGCAGTTGCCAGATTGATGCGAATTTCATCTTGTTTAAGTATGGCGCCATCTTCATTTATTATTCATAAAGCTAAAGAGAAATTCGTTTTTCTTAAGAGAAATTCATATTTTTCAAGCAAAATTTGTTTTTCTTCAAGGCAAAGGCATATTTTCAAGCAAAATTCGTTTTTCTTCATTCACAAGGCGTATTTTCAAGGGAGATTCGTATTTTTCAAGGCAATTCATATCTTCAAAGTCAAAATTCGTTTTTCTTCAAGCAAACGGCGAATTCTTTCAAAGCAAAGGCAGATTTCTCATCTATTTCAGAGGCGATTTCTCCAATCACATTCTTTTGCAGGTTAAAAATTCACGATTGTCAGCAATTTGAAGAATTCAAGGGTGATTTTCATTGAAGAAGAGCATACAAAAAACGTCTTTTTCCTCCTTGGTTCTCAGATTTCTCTCAGTTTTCAATTCGCATGTTCCTGAAATTGGCAAAATTCAACAAGTCTCAGCATCTGGATCATTTCTATATAGCTTCCTCGAATTAAAATCGTGCGTTTGATTTTTCAGGAATTTTTAACTTCAGAACATTCGTTTTTGAGTTTCTAATTTTCTCAACTGAAAATTCTTTGCATGGTCGAGTAGAAACCAGATTTTCACATTTCTGATATTCTGGGTTGTCTTAGAATTTTTTTCTGGACAAAACCCATATCTCAGATTTTTGCCGAAATAACTTTTCAAACAGGCTATTTTTAGTCTCAGCAGGCTATTTTTAGTTTTCTAGAAAAGTTGTCAGAATATAGCTGTGTTCACAGTCAATAGGCGAGTTTTACAGAGTGCAGTACACACAGACTGAATTCAAGACCAAATTGGTCTTAATTCATGATTTCGTCAGAAAAGCTGAGACCAATTTGTATCAAGTGCATTCAGAGGGTTGACAGGCATGATTACTCAAATCCATATGGTTGCATGCCTCGTATAGCCGATTGTCTTCCAAAGCCGGTTTAGAGGGTTGATATTGTTGGAATTTTGCATGTGTAGCAAGTTCGTTTGCATTTCTCACAACCAGAGTGTGCACAGTCAAATCTTGCAGTTTCGTCATGGAGAAACATCAAAGATATCAAGTTGTCGAAGAGATAGTGGCCATCACTTCAGTTACGGAGCTGCCAAAGTTACCAGTCAGTGAGTTGCTAGTTTGAGTGTGCAAAGATTGCTCAAGTTGCTGACATTTAGATGCTGATGCAGTTAACAATCTCGTTGAGGGATTGATTGTTCGAGATCACGACCAGTAGACTTCAATTCCCACCTCTCAGGATAGACATTACGCACAGGAGTTAACTTGGCGTTACCCTTTCAAGTTAACTCGATGTTGTCATCAGATGCATATCTATTATGAGATCAGCTTTACACACTTGGAGTTTCTTTTAGGGTTTTTTACGTTAACTAATGGTAGTCTTCCAGTTAACATGCTTTCAATAAGGACGTGCATGCTCGCACAATTGTCCATTTTTAGATTAGATGTTTCGGTTAACTGATGGTGGTTTTCCAGTTAACTATATAGTTTACTTCATTAGGGTTTGGCAGCGAATCTTGCATGCATTGCAAGACTGTAGATGACTCAAGGTGATTGTAGGGTTCCCTACACCTTGATGTATATAAATAAGAGCTTTTGCTCATTTGTAAATAACTTTTTCTTGAAAGAGAAATATATGCTGCGCGTAGCTTGCCCTCAATATTGCTCTTTGGTATTTGTTCATGTGTCTTCACTATTACGATTAATTGTTATGCCACATAGGGTTTCATGCAATTGTAATGGTGAATTCTTTCTGTTTTGTGCAACTTTACCATTATGATCAATTGTTATGCCACATAGGGTTTCAAGAGGTTGTGATGATAAATCTGTTTTGTGAATCTTTTATCATTATGATCAAGTGTTATGCCACATAGGGTTTCGTGAGATTGTGATGATAAATCTGTTTTGTAAGTCTTTACTATTTTGATCAAGTGTTATGCCACATAGGGTTTCATAAGATTGTCATGGTAAATTCTTAAATCTGTTTTGTGCCCAATAAACTTGTCTAGATTGAGCTGATAGATGCGTCACCTTGCCTTCAAGTAGAGAATCTAAACTGCCATTCCATAAGCCTCCATTTCCTCATGCTCGCTTTCTTGGAGGAAACCGGATAGATTAAAGTAGTTAGCTTAGTTGTAGTTAATGATCTCATGAAAACCGTAAAATCCTTAGTTTAACGTTTGGTTTTTTCTACCTTGTGCTCTTCTAGTCGAGAACAAAAGATAGGACTTAGATTACTTTTTTCCATGCATTCAGCACAACTAAGGAGCTTCCTCCCACTTGAAGAGCACTCATTAAGCGTAGTGTACATAGTTGTCCCAGACAAACCTACACCCGTGAGGTGTTAGATTTGACGCCAACAATGGGTTTCATTCGTCCAAGCAAGAGCCCTTTCGCATCAGCAGTGGTTTTTGTGAAGAAGGATGGTACCATGCACATGTGTGTGGACTATCGTGCTTTGAATCAAAGCACCATCAAAAACCGATACCCCATTCCAAGGATAGATGAGCTCATTGATGAGCTACATGGGGCCAAGTTCTTCTCGAAGATCGATTTGAGATCGGGCTACCACCAGATTCGAATGAGAGGATCTGATGTTGAGAAGACAGCTTTCAGATGTCACTATGGCCACTTCGAGTTTCTAGTCATGCCATTTGGGCTGACTAATGCTCCTGCTACCTTCCAGTCTTGTATGAACAGAGTTTTTCAAAAGCAGTTAAGGAGGTTTGTGTTGATATTCTTCGATGACATTTTGATTTACAGCAAGACTTGGGAAGAACATCTCAAGCACTTGGAGGAAGTGCTTAGCATCTTAGAATCTGAGAGCCTGTTTGCCAAAGAGTCCAAATGTGAATTTGGAATGAAGGAGTTACTTTACCTTGGCCACATAATCAGTGCTGAGGGAGTAAAGGTTGATCCTGAAAAGATCAAGGCAGTTGTTGATTGGCCACCTCCTGAGAACTTGACTCAGTTGAAAGGGTTTTTGGGTCTGTGTGGATTTTATTGTAGATTTGTGAAAGGCTACTCACAGAATGCTGCTCCTCTTACCGATCTCACGAAAAAGGGAGCCTTTTGTTGGTTAGAAAAGGCTCAAACTACTTTCGATAAGTTTAAGAGGATCATGAGCTCTTGTTCGGTTTTGGCTATTCCGGATTTCTCCAATCCTTTCGAGCTACAGTGTGATGCATCCGGTGAAGGAGTTGGGGCTGTTTTGATGCAAAACAAACATCCAATAGTGTTCGAGAGTAGGAAGCTAAGAGGTGTTGAAAGAACCTACTCCATTTATGACAAGGAAATGCTTGCCATTATGCATGAGCCATGTTATCGCTGAATCTAGCAACAGCTGCTCCACCTGAGGCTAACCCCCACGAAACTTTGTCCGCTTCCTAGATTCGCGGAGTTCGCGCACGCCATTAACGGTGATTTTCGAAGTCACCTCGGCAGCAAGCTCTCCCGTCTCAATAGTCAATCTTTAGCATTCCACCTTGTTCTTCAAAGACCTCGTAAACGATCTTTCGGCGACTTTTCACTGCGCATACTTTGTACTACTTGAAGATTTAGCACTCGTACCGCAGTGGAAAATCCGTACCTATTAAGTTCCGAAATGGGCGCTAAAATTACCGTGATGAAGTGAAAATTTAAAATGCAAGAGCTAAATTTTACGCCATTACATTTTTTCTCAACACTTGAATTTTTTTCATTCCTTCCGGCGGACGGCTTTCTTCAATAATTTCGTTAATCGCCATCTTTCGCGGTTCCAATTTATTAACGACTTGTTTGTTTTACCATTTGTAAAGGCGGAATGACTCACACTTTATTGTTTATGTTTTATTTTGTGATCTCCTCTTTATCGTGCTCTGTCTTCATCCGCGAAATCACGCTTTTTGAGATTCACGCATTCTTCTTTCCCCAAAGCCACGCTTTATTCCTGGTGTAAGACTTTCATTTCGGCTTTGTATTGTCATTTGTATATGATCTTTGTTCATACGCGTTTTGGTTTCTTCATTCACGTTTTTTATTTTCATTCGTTTTTTGTTCTCTCTTTTCGCGTCCTCCTCCATTCGCGTTTTCCTTCCCTTTATGCAATGGAACCTTCATTCATGGTTTTGAATACGTCTTTCTCCTCTATGCGTGTTCATTTTGATGCTCATTCCTTCTTTTCTTTTCTATTCTCTAACCCTACGCATTCAATCCTTTGCTACCCAAATGCGTAAGTGTTCTCCATTCCTGCGTTTCTTTCTATTCACTTACCTTAGTCATTCGCGTTTTTGCCCTTGTCTCCCATTCGCGTTTCTTCCTACCTTTCTTCTCTGCGCGCAATATCACTTGAGAATTTCTATCCACACGCCATGCTTGTGTTGAGGTATCTTTGTTAGAAGTTCTTCATTCGTTTTGGCAAACATGGGAAAGATTCGCCATTGTGAAAAAGAATTCCTTTGACTTGAGAATGTAAATGTAATAGAATGGAGATGGTTTCGAATGACAGAAAGAAGTTGACCAAGCATCGACCTCTGCTAAAGCTCAAGCGCCTTCGCCATTCCTCATTGCATTTGCATCTTTAAAAATTACCAAACTTGCTAAAGCGCTGAATTTCCGCGCCATGACATTTTGAAGGTTCACCAAAATTACCTAACACTGTAAGATGTAAGGGCGCTAAAATTTAGCGCCCTTGCATCAAAATCATCTTTCACAAAAAGCTAAAGCGCTGAATTTTAGCGCCATGACATCAGAAGAATGTCAGAAAATTGCCTAACACTAAAAAGTGTAAGGGCGCTAAAATTTAGCGCCCTTACACCAAAAGCAATTTCTCAGAATGTAAGGGCGCTGAATTTTAGCGCCCTTACACTTTTTTCTGGCTTTTTCCAGACCTTTCCAAATGCACCCCATTTTTTACCAGTGCATCCTTGAGCTCCATTTTTCTGCATTCGTGCATCGTTTTGCGTGCCTCGCCATCATCTCTATGCTTTTCCACCCTCGTGGTCGTTTCACGCTTTCCCATGTTTCCTAACAAATTGGTGTTTGTTCTGGCTAGACGGATTGCAGTGTACTCTCAGAGATCGTCCAGTTAAGAGTGCTCAGTGTTCCAGTTTCTTTTGATGACTGCAATGAAACCTCCTTCTTCTTCGAAAGCAAAAAGCAAGATGAAGTACAAATATCAAGGCGTCTATCCGCCAACTATGGTACTTTCGAAAGTTGAAGAAATAAAGGATACAGAAGTTGGCCATCAAGATTTGGTTGACTTTGCAAAGTTGACAGAGACGAAGCCTCTTCCTAATTCAATGAGGGCAATAGTACACAGTAATCTCCACTTGGTGGCAATGTTCCCCACAGCTGCGCACAATACTGAGTTTGTTCTTCAAGTTGCGTCTCATTACATCCGAGAAAGCAGAAGTGTGATCGACTCTTCCGGGCATGAGATTTTAAGACTCGGCCCCGATTTCTTTGACATCGTCTTCAAGGTTCCTCACATGGACAAATATATTGACATTTCTATATCAAAAGCACAGGAGATTTTTGATGCTGATCCTAATAAAGCCAAACAATTGATAAATACTCAATGGCTTAAAAAGCCTAGATCGTCTGTTTCCAGATGGCCGAAAGGACTCCTGAGAAGTGACTTCAAAGATGACGTCAAGGATATGATCACGCTTCTGAGCAGAGTGAAAGGTTTGCCGGAATCATCCACCTTTCACGATTGGATGTATGAATACATCAGGATCATAAGGAGGCAGAAAGTGCATATTGACTGGGGTAAACAAATCAGTGATGAGATGCGCGAACAGTTGATCAATGCTCCTTCTACATTGAAGTTCTACATGACTTCTTACCTGGTGTACGCAGCAGCTGTGATGAGGCAATTCCCAGGTCTATCTACAAAGGGGAATCGGATGATGGTGCCTGTGTACAGATATTTCTATCAGTTGGAGCTAAAGGAAAGCTTTCATCATTTCAGACGGGTCACTGATGCTTTCTTTGCGCCCTTACTCTTCAACTTTGATCCATCCTTGGAAAGAAGAAGAGTGTCTGATGAGGCTTATAAGGTGGTAAGTAAAGTTGGATGTATTTTTCTCCAATTCCCAACGCTTACTTACTTGAGAGTAGGTTGTTACACCGGTTGTCCCTACATGCTACCACGTTATCCTTCGGATAAGTGGGTTCTCATGGAAACATGCGCATACCGATGTCGCGTAAAGAATCCAAGAAGCAACCACAAGCTGCGGGATTCAAGTTCCCACCACCATCGGCGCATATACCATCCGACCGCACAAAAAGCAAGTCCGCTCATGCTGAGATGCAGATTGGCGACCATCAAAACCTACAAGTATAGGTTTGATTTTGACTACCGAGATGTCAGAAAGAAGTTGCAAAAGGGTCACCAACACAGGTACCGTTTTGAAGACATCTGGGCAGATTGCAGAGATGAAGAAGCCATTCGAAAGATGGACTATTGCAGATTGACAGCTCAACAAATCAGAGATCTTGGTATCGCTGACCTACCAGAGGATTTTGAGGATCCAGGTGATATCATGAACGCTGTCTATGATGAACAAGGCGTTGCTAAGAGGCCGTTGCCTGCAATACAGTGGTCTAGGAAAGAGGTCACCAGCATGAGAGAAAGGCTGAGACCAATCCTAGCCAATACAGAAGAACGGTTACACAAACATGGTTATGCAATGAAAAGTTTCAGGACAGACTCAGAAGGAGAAGAGTCCGAGGCAGAAGCACGCCAACAGCAAGAACTTCGCGACAAAAACAAGTCAGCGGCCGTTCCCACTTCTTCGCGGAGAGGCCCTAGGATCAAGTTCACTGTTGGTAAGAAAGATACCCAGGCTGTCCAAGAGACAGAAATGACGGAATCTCACCCATCTCGCTCTAAGGGTAAAAATCCCATCTCAGAGGAGATAGATTCCGATGAAGAAGACACTTCAAGCGACCAATCCGCTGAAGATGAAGATTCAGCAGAAGTAGACTCCGATGCCGAAGAGGTTTCTGAAAGCGGGCAAGAGTCTGATGAAGATTCTGAAGAAGGATCTGAAGGTGACTTCGAAGGTGAACCAGAATCGGAGAGGCAAGAGGGTGATCAACATGAACCCGAGCATGATGAAGAAATAACTACTTCTCCTCCCGAGAACGTAGTTGAGGAAATTCACAGAACATCATCGCCCGTGACTTCAAACGTTCCTCATACCCCTTTTGAGTCAAGAATTCCTTCACCTCCTGCTCCCTCGTCACCTATTCCTACCACGAGCATTCCTGCAACCGAGATATCCCCTATCCCTGCAGCATCAACCCGGCTTGATACTCCATCAGTGACAAGCATTCATACGGTTGATATACTGTCAAGCCCACCATCGTCCATTCCTAGCTTGTCTTCGCCAAGGTATGATATCACTTCTGAGAATGAATTCAATCGTTTCATGAATGAGTCAATGCGTGATCAGCTCAATGTGTCAACTACAGGAGCGATGATGACAAACACTTCTCCAATTGTCACGATACCATTGGTGAGTTCAGATGTGACAATAACTTCAGAGGTGGCAATGGCGACCGACTTGACAATAAATCCAGAAGTTCACACTTCTTTTCTTCCTCCTTGGCTAATATCTCAAGTGTCGAAGCGTAAAAAGCAAATGATTTCTCCAGAGGAACTCGACCTTGAAGAGATAGTTCTTCCAAAGGCTAAAGGAAAGAAGAAGGCAAAAGTATACTCGAGGCTGAATGTTGATAAATCTGGCCACAAGTATGCTGAAATTGGCATACCACCGAATCAAGAAGGTGATGTCAATATGGAGGACTACACAGTAACAAAGGTCCAGCTTGGCAAGGTTACCAACAAAAGTGCAAAAGCCGATGCGCATGTCACTTTGGATATCTTGGCAGGAAGGCTGGACAAAGTTGAGCAATCTCGTAACATGTACAAACAGAGGGCAGAGCATTATGCCACTGTTGTAAAGAGACTTGCCGGTTCTCCAAGCAATGCACAACCGCTGACAGTGGTAAGTATTGAAGACCCAGCTGTCAAGAAAGCTGAGAAATTCGCCTCCAAAGGCAGAGTGTTGTATGACTTTGTTGAAAAGATCATTGAACACGGATCTTAGATAATTTTGGCTGCGGATGAGAAAACCACCATGTTGGCCAAGCTCACCACAGAGCTTGACAAAGAAAAGGGCGTACTTTCCCAGGAGCGCAGAGACATGGAAAAATGCCCGTTGTCATGGTCGGAAATGAAACAGGTAAAGCTCAGCAAATTGGTGGAGGTTGGGGCAATTCCCGACAAAGAAAAGTTTGTAGAGGTAAAAGAATCACTGAAACACAGGATCCAAGTGGTTCAATCTCTCATTGAAGACCTTCACCAAGTACAGGAAGATGTCGACGGGCATCGCAACATTCTTGACAAAAGTATCAGAGAGTTGCCTGGTCAGCTTCTTGAAGACAATCGTATCTTCCTACCGGCCGCAGAAATATCCCTGATCTTCAAAGAAGCCATCATGAATTTGATTGACAGTTCAGACTTCTCAGAAGCTTCACTGAACATCATTTGTGATACAAGGCTCACATTGGACAACCTGAAGACGCATCTTGATAGGTGCAAGAAGGTTCACTCATCTGCCATGAGATCGATCACGAGAATCCACACCATTGTGGATTACACCGTTGGTCCAGATGAGAAGTTCGTGCAGGAGACTAGGAGGAAATTTGAAGACTTCCGCGCCCAATGCAAAAAGACGTGAAGCAGCCTCCTATTCTCCAGTGTTAGACATTTCTGGTGCATCCCATTATGCATCTTGTAAATATTTCTCGACATTTTCGAATGTCATTTTGTAAATTGTAATTACACCAAGTCCAAAGATGTAATATTTTGAAAACAAATTACACTTTGACTTTGGTCAAAGTTAGGTGAGATCTCCAAAAATCGCTCACCTAACTTTCCTTAATTTTGTCAATCTCTTTCCTTCTTTCGCTCATCCCTCTTTCTATATAATGTGAGGGATTTTCATTGTAAATTATCTTTTAGCCTTTTGCAACGAAGTGCTGCCCTTTTGTAAGCAAACTTGTGAAACTTTGCATTCATATTTTGTGAATGAGATTCAATCAATAAAGGAAAGGATTGCAAGCCAAACTTTGTGTTGGATTCGATACTTTTGTAAGTTGATTCGATTTGGTAGTGATTAGTTCGAGGAATCTGAAAGACTCTAAGTGGTTGATGTAAACTTTGTGTTCCATTTATTATTTAGATTGCATTGTTATTTTGTTTATCATTGGTTGAGTGATCTATAAGACTTTGCGCTTATAATCATTCATGCTCATGCATGTTCTTGTTGGATAATCTATAAGACTTTGTGCTTATAATTATTCATTCTCTTGGATACTTTGTCGAAGGATCTACAAGACTTTGTGCTTGTAATCGTTCGTGCTCGTTGACATTTTGGTTGGATGATCTACAAGACTTTGTGCTTGTAATCGTTCATGCTGTTCGAAGAATTGTTGCATCTAAGAAGACTTTGTGCTTCTAACGTAGCAAACGGTACGTTTATGCAGATCCGACATTGATAAAGCTACGGAACGACTTCGTGCCTTCGTGAGCTTTCCCATTTTATTTTCTTTTGTTTGTTGTTGATTACTTCTGGTATCTCTACGCTTCACTTTGACGAGATAGAGATATTGGCATTACTGCTGGTTGTTAGTTTTAGTTATCAAGAATTCGGAACTTCCAACACGCGGAAACATTGTAAACATCTTCTCTCAAAAGAGAGAAGGGATGAATACACCCCCACCTCGCGAGAGTTCTCTCGTAGGCCATCGTGGTAATTACTTTTGTGATTTACTATTGTTTCTCTTAGCAGTTAGCATGCCCCTTCCTCGAGAGGAGATTCACATCTCACATAGCCGTATCGGTCCAAGTTGTGTAATCGGTCGAAAAGTTGATTACATAATTTTCACCCAACACATTAGTTGTTCGACAAGATTTTGGTGGAAACAAGTTTGTAATGAACCGACTGGCGCTATTTTTTCACAATGATTACTGCAACACGCGACCTCGTTGTTGTTGGGCATAACCAAAACGATGCGAAAAGTAACGCAATCCGTATCGTACACTTGTGATCCCGAGGTGGCAAGGTGTGAGCATTGGTCATGAGCATCCCGAACAACTCCAACGCCCGCCTGCAAGTCCTGAATGCACGTTCCGCCCACGCCCGCATTGGATCGGGAGGGCGAATTATTATGGCGGAGACTTAGGAAACTACAATGCAAAACAAGTAAATAGGCGGCAAGCCAGCCTCTTCCACTTATTCAGTGGGAAGTACATGTAAATTCAAATGAAAGGAGAGAACTGCTGACAGTACTACTGTTCAACTTACAATCAAATTAGAGAGTTTTGTCAATATCACATGAATAAGAACTTCCAAAGCTATAGCAAGATAAGCACCTTGTTCTACACTCACTAACTCTTGAATATCAACTCCTCGCACAAATAATGAACTTCCTCAAATCTGGTAAGACTGGTTTTTGACAGATTTAATACAGAACAGCAGCATGATAACCCATTAAAATGCACATAACTCACTCTAAACACATCCTATTGACGAAAGATCAAATGCAGATTACTATACTAATGTAGGCGCCCAAGATGCAATCCCTAAACCACTTAAAACAAGCCTTATTTATTTTTGCACAAACTCCAACGTACCTCAAGATGGTACGGCCCAGCTGCAAGGGCGAATTTCCTTTATAAAATCAAAGAGACACAATAAAAATCTGGAAACTGGCAAGAATGGTCGCTCCTCACAAACTGATTGAGAGATTCAATACCCAGAATGATAGCATTTTTATTTCACGAGCTATGAGCAATTCTTACATTCCTCAATGACATTCAGCAACATCAAAATATGACAGAAAATGTAAACTAGAACTCCAAAATGCAATTACTCAACTGGAAATGCAATTCAAACCTAATACAAGCTAACCTCTCAACTAGTTGCTATCTTTCAAACAAGAAGATGAGCCCATGCTAGGTGTGCTTTCCTCGAAGCGAGTGCCTGAAGACAATTCAGCAGCATAACGGTGTAGTAGACAAAAGATGCCAAATGAAGAGCTAAGGCCTGGTTAAATAGACGGGAGAGAAACATCTAGAAGCTTCTAGAGGGCGCCCAAACCCTAATTTCAAATTCACCTTTTCCCTCCAAAAGATGGCATCCTTTTTCATCAATAAAATATTTCACCTTTTCTTTTAAAAATAAATCAATCTCTCAAAAGGGCGTCCCTTTTCTTTAGTCTCAACATTTGACATTTAAAATTATAATTTATCTCCTTATGACGCCATGACCCTCAAAAGTCCCCTTTTTAAAAAACAACTTAAAGTTGCACTGCTAGGCAAGGGGTATAATATTAAAATAATAATATTATAATGAAAATACTTATCTCTCCAAGAAAAATGCGCCCAAGGCCAAAAATCTGAAGTGCCAGCTGAAACAACTGAAGAAGTGATCCAACTAAACTGAACCCAACCGGCCCAATCGTTAAAATAGAATTTACTAAAAATAGTAAATTCGCTAAGTTGCCCGGAATGCCAAACTGAACACACCACTGCGAAGCTCTCTGAAAACCCAGAAAGAATCCGCAAACAGAATCCCAAACTCCAAGCAACAACCTCCTCAAAACTAGGAAACCCTAATTTCACCATCCGCACAGCCTACGGGTCTCCGGAATAGGCCAATGGTCAACAGAAACGATCACTGCTGAGAAGGGGACATTACATCGTGGTTAAGACTAATCACAATAGTCTTAAACACTTCATGCATCAGAAGGATCTGAACGAGAGGCAACAAAAGTGGGTGAGTAAGCTTCAAGCTTACGACTTTGACATTGAGTATGTCAAAGGAAAAAATAACATTGTGGCTGATGCTCTGTCTAGGAGACCCCATTTGAGCTCATTGTGTGAGCTTACCACTGATTGGAAGGACATGTTGCTTGCTGATTATGCCAAAAATCAGTTTGCAACCAACATCATTGAGGGTACTTTTCATGACGAAAGGTACAAGGTGATTGAGGGGTTGATACACTATAAGGGTAGAATCTTTCTGGTGGCTGATTCTAAGCTCAGGAAGAAGATTTTGTTGACATTTCATGACATTCCGCTTGCTGGTCACCAAGGATTCTTTAAGACATATAGGCAGATCCGGGAAAGATTTTCTTGGAAAGGTTTGAAAGGAGAAGTTCAACACTACATTCAGGAGTGTCCCGTTTGTCAAATGAACAAGAATGAGCATACTCTACCAGCTGGTTTGCTGCAACCTCTTCCTATTCCCAATCAAAAATGGGAAAGCATATCGATGGACTTCATCACAGGGTTGTCCAAGGTCCAAGGGAAGGATTGTATCTATGTGGTAGTGGATAGACTAACAAAATTTGCTCACTTCTTTGCCATTACCAGCTCTTTTTCAGCAGCTCAAGTTGCAGATCTGTTTTTTCATGAGGTGTTTAGGTTACATGGGCTGCCAAAAAACATTGTGCATGATAGGGACAGTAAGTTCCTAAGCACTTTCTGGCAAGAGGTCTTCAGAATGAGTGGTACCGTGCTTACTCCAAGCACTAGTTATCACCCCCAAACAGATGGACAAACTGAAATAGTGAACAAGTGGTTGGAAGGCTACTTGAAGAACTATGTTTCGGAACAGCAAAGGGCGTGGGTTAAGTGGCTTCACATAGGCGAGTACTGTTATAATTCTTCCTTTCATATGTCAATAAAGATGTCACCTTTCTTGGCTCTTTATGGTCATGAAGCACCTAGCTTTGCTGATTTGGTGTTTGGTGATAGCAAAGCTCCTCAAGCCAAGGACTTGTTGCAGCAGAGTCAAGACATCATGAAATCATTGAAGAACAATCTTCAGATTGCACAGAATCAGCAGAAGATGTATGCTAATCAGAGGCGTGTTGAGCGCTCTTTCGAGGTTGGGGATATGATTTATCTCCGACTATAGCCTTACAGACAGTCTACTCTCAAGAAGAGTGGATCTGAGAAGCTCAAACCCCGCTTCTATGGGCCGTTCAAGGTTATCAAAAGGGTGGGAGCAGTAGCGTATGAGTTGGAGCTACCTTCGAGTAGCAAAGTGCACAATGTCTTCCACGTGTCTCGCCTCAAGAAGGCACTTGGACATAATGTTATTGCTTCATCACAGTTGCCTCCCTTGGATGAAGGACAGTTGGTTTTAATTCCAGAGGAGATTCTTGATTCTCGAGAGCGTTCTTTGAGGAAAAGAACAATCAGAGAATACTTGGTGAAGTGGAAAAACTTGCCTATAGAGGATGTGACTTGGGAGAATGATGAGATTCTGCAGCATCCAGGGTTGCGATTGCTTGAGGACAAGCAATCTTGGGGAGGGCGGACTGTAATGTCCCCTTCTCGAGCATGATCTTTCCAGTGACCGTTAGCCTATTCTAGAGACCCGTAGGCTATTCGGAAGGTGAAATTAGGGTTTCATGTTTCGAAGGATGCTCTTGCTTGAGGTTGGTTGTTTCAATGGAGGATTCTTTCTGGGTTTTCAAAGAACTTCGTAGTGATATGCTGTTCTTGGCATTCTGAGCAATTTCAGGAATTTACTATTTTTAGTAAATTCTATTTCTGGCAGTGGTCCTTTTGGTCTCGGCACAGTTGACTTTCCTCTTCAGTCGACTCAATTGGTTTATTCAGATTCTAGCTTCGAGATGCAGTTTCAGAGAGATAAGTTCATTTCACTTAAATAACATTATATTTTAATGTTATATTACCCCCTTGGCCTAGTCTCTTAACTTAATGATGTTTTAAAAGGTGGTCTTTAAGGGGTGGCGCCATCATTTAAATAATTTCATAAATATTAAGGGTGAATCAAAGCCTTAATATTGGACGCCATTATTAAAATGATGAATTTATTTAAAAAGTCAAAATTGAGCTTTGAAGAAAGGGACGCCATCTTTTGGAGGATTAGGGTTTGACTCAGGAAAGAAGATTAGGGTTTCGAGAAGGTCAACGGAAAATTATAAAAGGAAACCTTTGGTTCTCTTTTCAGCATCTTTTGTCTACAGGAATGTTATGCTGCCGGATTGGCTTTGGGATTGCTTCAAGGAATGTACGCCTCCTAGCTTGGCATTGCTTCTCGCTTGAAAGATAGCGACTAGTGGTGAGATAGTGTAGTTTAAGAGTCTTGCATTGGGATTTGTGCATTGTAATCAGCTTATGACTTTCTAGTTCAGATTTATGCATGTTAGAGAAATTCTGGAAATTCCATTTGTAGTACAGCAGATTGTCCTTTTTATTCATAAGTCAAAAATTACCAAAAAGATCCTTCTGGGTACTGTCTATTTCTCTCTGTCTGGTAGGGGTGACCCTTTTCTCCAGTTTGTAGATTTTTTAGTGAAGTTTTGGATTTTTAAAGGCAGGTCGAACTTCTTGCTGGGCCATACCATCTGTCCTTGCATTGATTTTCGTGCATAAATAACATAAGGTCTTTTGAGTGAGTTTCAGTGTTCTAGTTTGGTCGCCATCATACTAGGATCTTTATGCATTTCATTTCATGAAATTTGAGTGAGTTTGGAGAAAGTTGTGAGTGAATTTGTGAGTTTCAGGGCTGCTGTTCGTGCACGTGGAAAACAGGACTGTCACAAATCAGATTGTCAGGTTGGCTCTAATAATTGAGTTTTTGATCTAAGCTTTATTATTCAGTGAAAGAAACTCCATATATATTGTTGCAACTCTATTTATCTCGTGATTCACATTGATAGCAAGGTCTTATCTTTCATATTGTAAGCTGACAGTAGTACTGACAACAGTTGTTATTCTTGCTTATCATGATTTGTAATGCCCAACTTTACATTCAGTAATTGCAATTGTATTTCCTTTACCTCCGCCCTATGGTAGCTCCTTTTCCACTCCGGGTTAGAAAGCACATTCTGGGTGTCGAGTACTTTCAGCATTCTAGCTTATTTTCCTTCAAAGCATTGTAACTCTTAGCACTCTGCCATATGGTCGCCTCAATTCCATACTGGATTGGGTAGCACATACTTGGTGTTGAGTTTTCTTTCAGTACTTGTAGTGTAGAAGATCCTCTGACCATATGCTTGCCATCATCAGCGCCATTCTTGGTTAGAGTTCCTTCCAGTTCTGTTTCTGCATTCAAATCCTCTGACCAATGCTCACACCTTGCCCACATCGAGATCCTGGTGTACATTCTGGTTAGAGTTGCTTCAGCATCGTTTTTGTTTTGATCTAACCTTAACGGGTGCGTTTGTTTGTAAACTGTTATGGAAACTCTGAAAAAAATTGGCTTGGAATATTTCAGTTGATAAATGCTAGAGCCACGTTTCAAAAGGCTATGGATATCACATTCAAAGATCTCATAGGGAAATGCATCATTGTCTACATGGACGACCTCAATATTTTCCAAGAAAAGAGAAAGTCATGTTGAAGACCTAAAGAAAATATTTCAAAGGTGCAGAAGATATGGAATTTCATTGAACCCAAAGAAATGCATATTCGGGGTAACCGAGGGAAAGTTACTAGGCCATGTAATTACAGAAAAAGTGATTCTTATTGACCTCGATCGAGTAGAAGCTATATCAAGAATTAGTTTGCCAACAAGTCAAAAAGAGCTAAGGTCCTTCTTTGGAAAGATTAATTTTGTGAGAAAATTCATAACAGGATTTGTTGAGATAGTCAGGCCTTTGAATGAAATGTTGAAGAAAGATGCAAAGATAGAGTGGACAGAACCAGCAAAAAAGGCCTTCGAAGAAATTAAACAAGCAATAATCGATGCTCCTATTTTAGTCAGCCCTGATTACACAAAGCCCTTTTACCTCTATTCTTTTGCATCAGAACATTCTTGTGTTGCAATGCTCACTCAAAAGACAGATGAAAAATATGAACATCCTATAGCTTTTATGAGTGCACCATTTAAGGATGCAGAACTGAGATACTTAGACATAGAAAGACAGGCCTATGCTTTAGTCAGGGCGATAAAAAAGTTTCAGCATTATATTTTGAGAAGCAAAGTCTTTGCAATAGTCCCAGATGCGGCTGTTAAAACCCTCTTGATGCAAAACGAATTAGGAGAAAGAAGAGGCAAGTGGGTTACCATCATTTAGGAGTACAACGTAGAAATCCAACCAATGAAGATTGTCCATGGCCAAGCCTTAACACAAACCATTGTGTTGACGTGGTTTTTGAGACCGCACCAACACAGAACAAAGTTTCCCAATGGATACTCTATTCTCTCTTGAACAAAGTATTCAGCGTGCTAAGATTGCAAGTAAGATCACGCTTTCAACTCCAAGGTTCTTGAAATGCGAATAGACCTCGTTTGGTTGATGTGTATATGATGTGTTCTTACGAGGGGACTTACGTAATTGTTCTGAATGCGTGCAATAACAACCAATATATGCTTTTGGAAGGGACTTTTATGCGAATGATTTGGCTTTAGCGTGCAAATTTCCTAAAACTAACCAAGATTATGCAGAATTTGAATGGCTGCAGAGATATCTAAAATTTAAATTCTAATCTAAATGCAAATGGGTGTTACGCTCAACTTGAATGAACTTCGAACAAACCTTGCCTAGCCTCCTATAGGACAGCGTTAACAAAGTAAGTGCAATCTTCAAAGGATAAGAAAAATGTTCAAATCACAATCCAATGATGCAATTACCATCACAATGATGCATAACTACACATGAATTTCGATCGAAGTTAAGTGCAAAATGTTCCAGTTGACCACGCAAGACGAGCTTACCATCAGTAAGAACGTTAGTGGTATGGATAAAAGAAGTCCACTTAAATCAAACATAAACATCCATATCTAATTACTAGCATGAGATTAAGTCCTAATTGAAGTCAAAGGAAGAAGAAACCTCACAAACTACTCAAAACAAAGTTTGAATTCACCATCAATGAAATGCTTTATTAAGAATAGCCTTTGTGACAATCTCTTACAAAAATTCTCAAAGGGAGAATTCCCCTTCTTCAATAATGCAAATGAAAACTACTCTAACTCAAAATTTCTACTCTCTATTCTGCTTCACTAATTGCTCACTACTCTCTGATTCTGACTATGACTACTAGAGTACAAATGAGGGGGACTCCCCCTTATATAGCTGGCCGGTCCCAACCGATGGTCCAGATCGAATTACAATGGAGGGCTCAGATCGAGCCACCTCAGCCCTAGACGAGTTTGCCCTAAAAACCGCCAGAAGGTGGAGGAGTGGCGTCATAAATGCTCTAAAAATAGAAGATTCCTCCTTTGACCATCATGAGCAATTAATGCCCACTACCCTTCTAGAAGATTCTCGTCCATCACCCGGATTCCTTTGCTCTTCTCTCTGACCACGTACGCTATGAATCGTGCCAACACTGCGTCGACCTCTTCCTCATAAATTGACGGAGTAAGATTCAGCTGATACTCCAAGATGGCCACCATTTGCTCATGTTTCTCACAAGATTTTCCCCAAGTCTCAATGGAATCCTGCGTACTCTGAATGATCGTTGAAAACGTGGAGATGTTTTCAAAATCCAACTGGGAAAACATTCTCATCTCGGAAAAGAATGGCTGCAACCTCGCCCTTAACCCCTCAACTTCAACCTCCTCATGAGTAAGCCTTCTTGCGAATACTGCCTTGTTGGGTGAAAATTATGTAATCAAATTTCGACAGATTACACAACTTGGACTTCAGCCACAGCTATGTGAGATGTGAATCTCTCCTCTCGGAAAGGGGAGGCGCCCTTCTTACTGCTAAGAGAAACAATAGTAAATCACAAAAGTAATTACACAATGTACACGAAAGTCACGGAGTGGGGGGGGTGTGTTACATTCATCCTTCTCTCTTTTTTCAGAGAAGATGTTTACAATGTTTCACGTGTTGGAAGTTCCAAATTCTTGATAACTAAAAACTAACAACCAGCAGTAATGCCAATATCTCTATCTCGTCAAAGCGAAGCGTAGAGATACCAGAAGTAATCAACAACAAACAAAAGAAAATAAAATGGGAAAGCTCACGAAGGCACAAGGGTGGAAAAGCATAGAGATGATGGCGAGGCACGCAAAACGATGCACGAATGCGGAAAAATGGAGCTCAAGGATGCACTGGTCAAAAATGGGGTGCATTTGGAAAGGTCTGGAAAAAGCCAGAAAAAAGTGTAAGGGCGCTAAAATTCAGCGCCCTTACATTCTGAGAAATTGCTTTTGGTGTAAGGGCGCTAAATTTTAGCGCCCTTACATTTTTAGTGTTAGGCAATTTTATGACATTCTTTTGATGTCATGGCGCTAGAATTCAGCGCTTTAGCTTTTTGGTGAAAGATGATTTTGATGCAAGGGCGCTAAATTTTAGCGCCCTTACATCTTACAGTGTTAGGTAATTTCTCATTTTCTCAAAAATGTTCTAGCGCTAAAATTCAGCGCCTCTGCTTTTTCTTGAAACTTTTGAGATGTAGATGCAAGAGGGAATGGCGATAGCGCTCAGGCTTGGAGATGGAAATTTGTTTGAATCATGAGAGTTTGAGTTTGCTTTCATTCTATTACATACGCCTCCCATTTTTGAGGGAATTCTTTTTCACAATAACAGATCTCTTCAACGTTCACCAAAACGCATAGAGAGAGACAACATGGATACGTTGGATAGATACGAGTGCCCACAGAACATCGACCATATTGGCGGATAAGAGAAGAACGCGTAGGTGGCGAGAGAAGAATGCGTAGGGTAACAAAGGCTCGCCACGATGAAGACAAACGATGGACAGAAAACGCGAATGAAGAACACTTTGAAAGGCGAGAACAAAAACGCGAGTGTATAGGGTAAGAGCATGGAAATGAAAAGAAGGAATGAGCACTAAATGAACACGCACAGGGGAGAACGCGAATTCAAAACCATGAATGAAGGTTCCATTGCATAAACGTGTAGGAAAACGCGAATGAAGGAAGACGCGAATAGAAAAAACGAATGAAATAAAAACGTGAATGAAGAAATCAAAACGCGAATGTACAAAGATCATATACAAATGACAATACAAAGCCGAAATGAAAGTCTTACCAGGGCAAAACGCGAAGCTTGTTGAAGAGAGAAATGGCGAATCTCCAAAAAACGTGATTTTGCAGATGAAAGGCAAACGCACAGCAAGAGGAGATGCAAAAGAAATAAAACATAAACAACAAAAGTGGCGAATTCATTCACTTAACTTTGCAAATGAAAATTAAAAACCTAACTCAAGTCGTGCAATAAATTTAGGCACGAAAAGTGGCACGATTGACGAAAAACGCGAAATTGTGAAGAAACGTGCCAGAGGAATGAAAAAAGTTTAAGTGTTGAGAAAAAATGTAATGGCGCTAAAATTTAGCGCTCTTGCATTTTTTAGAATTTTCACTTCATGCAGGGGCGCTAAATTTTAGCGCCCTTACATTTCCAGACTTAGCCAAATTTTGGATTTTCCCTGCAGGGGCGCACTTTTTGAGTGCTACTGCATCTTCCGTAATTTGCAAAGTATTAACAGTGAAAAGTCGCGAAAGATCTCGTTTCGAAGGTCTTTGCGAGGAGAACAAGGTGGAATGCTCGAATTGACTATTCGAGACTTGGGAACGCACTTCGAGGTGACTCAAAAATCACCCCGTTGTGCGTACTTGAACTTCACGAATCCTAGGAAACGACAAGTTTCGTAGGGGGGTTATCCGTGGAACGAGCGCTGCTAGATTCCGCGATAACAGCTGGCTCCTGCTGGGGATCTTCCTTCGGTTGTTCTTTAGAAAAGAACGAAGGGAGAAGAAATCCAGAATTCAAGTGCCTTTGTCCATCCATTGGGCTTGGAGTCAGGCGACGACGACGACAAAAACAAAACACAAAGACTCGAAAGGACTTAAAAAATAAAAAGTATTTACATACCAACGCCGACTCCTTTACTGCGTAAAGTGCTTGAGATGTTGCCCACTGTGAGGAAGGGCAAATGGCGTTCCATCTCCGTATGCTAACAAGAAACTATTTTCACCATGCAACTGATGTATTTGGAAAGGTCCAGTCCATAGCGAATCAAATTTCCCGTGCATACCTTTTGGCTCTCTCCTTTTGTCCCATAGGAGGACGAGGTCACCAACTTGAAATTCTCGAGACTTGGCCTTCTTGTCGAACAACTTCTTCACTTGATCCTGGTGTTCCGCAATGCGGTCAGCCACCTGAACTCGATTCTCTTCCAATTCGGAGAGATACATGATGCGCTTGTCGACAGAATTGTCAAACGTCTCATCCTCAATGGCCTTAGCCAACTTGAGGGCTGGTAGTTCCAAAGTTATAGGAATCTCGGCATTCAAACCATACAAAAGCTGAAAAGGAGACATGCCGATTGCTCGCTTCGGAGTTATTCTGTCTGCCCACAAAGCGTCAAACAAAGCCTTGTGCCACAAACGTTGATTCTCGTCCACCAGCTTGCGGATTATAGTTACCAGATTCTTGTTACTAGATTCCGCTTGACCATTACCCTGCGGATAATAGTCGGAAGAATGTGACAAAGTGATACCATGCTCGAAACAAAACTCCGTGATCTCATTTGACGAGAAAGCAGAAGCGTTGTCCGCAACAATCTTGTTCGGCACACCGAACCTGGAAATAATATTCTCTTTTAAGAAATTGCACACTACTTCTGAAGTAGCACGCTTGGTAGGTATTGCTTCCACCCATTTGGTGAAATAGTCTGTAGCCGTCAAAACATAGACGTGTCCAGCACTTGACGATGGATTCACTGCACCTATGAAATCAATGCCCCATTGTTGGAAAGGTTCATCAATCACGACAGGTTTTAACGGCAAAGATGCCAATTTTGGACGGCCAACAAACTGTTGGCACAATTCACACTTACGCACCCAAGAGTACGTGTCCTGAAAGAGTGTAGGCCAGTAATACTTTGCTCTCAGGATTTTGTGAGCGGTTACTGGCGCTGAGAAATGCCCACCACATGCCAAATCATGGTAAGATTTTAGCAACTTTTGATGTTGCTCTTTATCAACACACCTGAGAAATGTTCCATCCATTGCACGCTTATACAAGCCGCTATCCCACAAGACGAAATTAGCTGACTTTAGCTTGACGGTCCTTTTTTCTTTCGGAGTTAGGTGATTAGGACATTCTCCGTATGTCAGGAAGTGAGCTATGTTGGAAAACCATTCATCAGTGGTGCTAACGAATAGTACCATAGGAAGTGTACTAGGATCAACCTCTTCATCTGAGACCTCCTCATCTTCCGGAATCTCTTCGCCTGGGTTGTTTTCTGCAATGAGCTGACAAAGGCCACGTCCACGTATCAGCTTAGTAGGCTTTATCTCTAGATCATATTCCTGAATCTTAGCAATCCAGTTTCCTCTTTTCGTTCCAAATTCCTGTTGTGTGAGGATAGACTTGACAGTCGAATCTGGAACGAGGACTTTGACATGACTGCCCAGAATGTAGAACCGGAAATGCTTGACGGCTTTCACCACTGCGAAAGCGTGCTTTTCCATCTGAGAATATTTCAACTCGTAATTCTTTAGAGGACAACTCATGAATGCAATGGGGGATTCAAAACCCTCATCATTTTCCTGCACCAAGATTGCTGATAGCGTATGCTCGGAAGCATAACTGTACATCACAAACTCCTTGGTGTAATTAGGGCAAACCAATACGGGTGCATGAGCGATGGCCTCCTTGATGTCATCGAACGCTGCTTTTCCTTCCGCCGTCCAATGAAACGTGGCATTACCCTTCATCATGTTCACAATGTGACGAGTCTTTTCAGCAAAGTCTGGAAGAAATCTTCTCAAGAAGTTCACCTTGCCGAAAAAGGAATGAACGGCTTTCTTGCTTGATGGCAAAACGAGTGACTTGATTCCATTGACTCTTTCCGAGTCAATCTTAATTCCTTCAGCAGATACTACGTGACCAAGAAGTTTACCTTCTGTCACCCCAAAAGTTGACTTTTTGGGATTGAGGGAAATGCCGTGCTGGCGGCACCTCTCCAGAGTTTGTCTCAAATGATAGAAATGCTCATGGCGTTGCTTGGAGAACACTGTAATGCCTGAGTCTTTCATTCTTTGTTTGATAAAGATTTCTCACTTGACATACTATCAACTCGGCATCACCTTGCGCATGAAGGTTTTTTATACCCTTCTTCAATGCAACTTGCATTCCCAGTAACAGGGCTTCATACTCGGCGGTGTTATTGGTGTTATCAAACTGCAGCTTGAAGGAGAAAGGAAAAAACTTCCCTGATGGCGAAATGAAAACCATTCCTGCTCCAGAACCGGTCGAAGAGCAGCTACCATCGAACTCGAGCAGCCAGACACCGTTGGAATCACCAATTGGAACAGTGTCAAAATCCAAGACTTCATCCTCTGATGAAGATTCATGGTCGGAGATGGACAAATCTTTTGATGACGTTTCATCTGAAGTTGACGAAGTATCATCTTTTTCTAGCTCATTTTGAGTTGAGGATTCTCCTACCTCATCTGTTTGTAGGTAGTAAGTTCCCACGCCTCATGATTCGAACAAAATCTGAGCTCTGGGATCATTGGACTCAACAATTGAAAACTTTGATTCCTTTTCGGGAATCAGCTTTTGCATCACAAGAATCAAAAACAAGAATCTGGTAACTATAATCCGCAAGCTGGTGGACGAGAATCAACGTTTGTGGCACAAGGCTTTGTTTGACGCTTTGTGGGCAGACAGAATAACTCCGAAGCGAGCAATCGGCATGTCTCCTTTTCAGCTTTTGTATGGTTTGAATGCCGAGATTCCTATAACTTTGGAACTACCAGCCCTCAAGTTGGCTAAGGCCATTGAGGATGAGACGTTTGACAATTCTGTCGACAAGCGCATCATGTATCTCTCCGAATTGGAAGAGAATCGAGTTCAGGTGGCTGACCGCATTGCGGAACACCAGGATCAAGTGAAGAAGTTGTTCGACAAGAAGGCCAAGTCTCGAGAATTTCAAGTTGGTGACCTCGTCCTCCTATGGGACAAAAGGAGAGAGCCAAAAGGTATGCACGGGAAATTTGATTCGCTATGGACTGGACCTTTCCAAATACATCAGTTGCATGGTGAAAATAGTTTCTTGTTAGCATACGGAGATGGAACGCCATTTGCCCTTCCTCACAGTGGGCAACATCTCAAGCACTTTACGCAGTAAAGGAGTCGGCGTTGGTATGTAAATACTTTTTATTTTTTAAGTCCTTTCGAGTCTTTGTGTTTTGTTTTTGTCGTCGTCGTCGCCTGACTCCAAGCCCAATGGATGGACAAAGGCACTTGAATTCTGGATTTCTTCTCCCTTCGTTCTTTTCTAAAGAACAACCGAAGGAAGATCCCCAGCAGGAGCCAGCTGTTATCGCGGAATCTAGCAGCGCTCGTTCCACGGATAACCCCCCTACGAAACTTGTCCGTTTCCTAGGATTCGTGAAGTTCAAGTACGCACAACGGGGTGATTTTCGAGTCACCTCGAAGTGCGTTCCCAAGTCTCGAATAGTCAATTCGAGCATTCCACCTTGTTCTCCTCGCAAAGACCTTCGAAACGAGATCTTTCGCGACTTTTCACTGTTAATACTTTGCAAATTACGGAAGATGCAGTAGCACTCAAAAAGTGCGCCCCTGCAGGGAAAATCCAAAATTTGGCTAAGTCTGGAAATGTAAGGGCGCTAAAATTTAGCGCCCCTGCATGAAGTGAAAATTCTAAAAAATGCAAGAGCGCTAAATTTTAGCGCCATTACATTTTTTCTCAACACTTAAACTTTTTTCATTCCTCTGGCACGTTTCTTCACAATTTCGCGTTTTTCGTCAATCGTGCCACTTTTCGTGCCTAAATTTATTGCACGACTTGAGTTAGGTTTTTAATTTTCATTTGCAAAGTTAAGTGAATGAATTCGCCACTTTTGTTGTTTATGTTTTATTTCTTTTGCATCTCCTCTTGCTGTGCGTTTGCCTTTCATCTGCAAAATCACGTTTTTTGGAGATTCGCCATTTCTCTCTTCAACAAGCTTCGCGTTTTGCCCTGGTAAGACTTTCATTTCGGCTTTGTATTGTCATTTGTATATGATCTTTGTACATTCGCGTTTTGATTTCTTCATTCACGTTTTTATTTCATTCGTTTTTTCTATTCGCGTCTTCCTTCATTCGTTTTCCTACACGTTTATGCAATGGAACCTTCATTCATGGTTTTGAATTCGCGTTCTCCCCTGTGCGTGTTCATTTAGTGCTCATTCCTTCTTTTCATTTCCATGCTCTTACCCTATACACTCGCGTTTTTGTTCTCGCCTTTCAAAGTGTTCTTCATTCGCGTTTTCTGTCCATCGTTTGTCTTCATCGTGGCGAGCCTTTGTTACCCTACGCATTCTTCTCTCGCCACCTACGCGTTCTTCTCTTATCCGCCAATATGGTCGATGTTCTGTGGGCACTCGTATCTATCCAACGTATCCATGTTGTCTCTCTCTATGCGTTTTGGTGAACGTTGAAAAGATCTGTTATTGTGAAAAAGAATTCCCTCAAAAATGGGAGGCGTATGTAATAGAATGAAAGCAAACTCAAGCTCTCATGATTCAAACAAATTTCCATCTCCAAGCCTGAGCGCTATCGCCATTCCCTCTTGCATCTACATCTCAAAAGTTTCAAGAAAAAGCAGAGGCGCTGAATTTTAGCGCTAGAACATTTTTGAGAAAATGAGAAATTACCTAACACTGTAAGATGTAAGGGCGCTAAAATTTAGCGCCCTTGCATCAAAATCATCTTTCACCAAAAAGCTAAAGCGCTGAATTCTAGCGCCATGACATCAAAAGAATGTCATAAAATTGCCTAACACTAAAAATGTAAGGGCGCTAAAATTTAGCGCCCTTACACCAAAAGCAATTACTCAGAATGTAAGGGCGCTGAATTTTAGCGCCCTTACACTTTTTTCTGGCTTTTTCCAGACCTTTCCAAATGCACCCCATTTTTGACCAGTGCATCCTTGAGCTCCATTTTTCCGCATTCGTGCATCGTTTTGCGTGCCTCGCCATCATCTCTATGCTTTTCCACCCTTGTGCCTTCGTGAGCTTTCCCATTTTATTTTCTTTTGTTTGTTGTTGATTACTTCTGGTATCTCTACGCTTCGCTTTGACGAGATAGAGATATTGGCATTACTGCTGGTTGTTAGTTTTTAGTTATCAAGAATTCGGAACTTCCAACACGTGAAACATTGTAAACATCTTCTCTAAAAAAAGAGAGAAGGATGAATGTAACACACCCCCCCCACTTCGTGACTTTCGTGTACATTGTGTAATTACTTTTGTGATTTACTATTGTTTCTCTTAGCAGTAAGAAGGGCGCCTCCCCTTTCCGAGAGGAGAGATTCACATCTCACATAGCTGTGGCTGAAGTCCAAGTTGTGTAATCTGTCGAAAGTTGATTACATAATTTTCACCCAACATGCCTCCAACGTGTCGAGGATACTCTCGTGAATATTCCTCATAGCCCTTCTGATCCTGGAGGACTCCATAGCTGCAGTGTCAAAGAAACCCTTCCCGGTGAAGGCTGCTGAATTGCACCCCCGAAAGTCATACCTATCACCCGCCTGGATTACCCCTTCACTCACCAAAGTCTGCGTGGGCACACGCATCAAGACAACAAGGCGAGGGATAGTTTGATCCTGAAAGATATGGGTATCACCCCAAGCTTGTTCGACTCATCCAGGCGTGAAAGAATACCAGAGGCACTTTGAAATGCCGAGACAAGATCCGCCATAAACTTTTCAGCCTCAGTACGGACACCATTTATCCACTTATCTCCTTCCCTTTCAGCCCTCCTTACTTCTTCAAGGCCGCTGATCGGCTCTCGTGGCAACTCTGGTGGAAGCTCTGCCGCTGGATTACCTTGAGTGACAGGATGAGCGAAATGTTGCACATACTCAACCAACGCCTTGTGCTCTTTCTTCAATCTCTTGTACTTTCCGTCCTTCTTCACCAGCCTATCCTTCAATGCCTAAAATGAACTTTCAGCTTCTTCCACTACTTGCGCTCCGGAAGGACGTCCCAACTCAACTGTGGTGATTGTATAGTTCTCCGGCATTGCATCACTCAAATCATGCTCTTCCCTTGGGACAGCGATATGAAGGCTGTGGGAACCCGCCTCATTGGTTTCCATCCTTGTATATTTTCTTGCCCTCTTCCGCTTAGGTGACTTACTGGTTCTGTTTAAGAGTTCTTCCATTTCAACTGCCAGGTCAGCGTCATCATCTTGGTCCCTTCTGATTGCCTGTGAGAGCCAATTGCGCTGAATATCATAAATGATCAGGGGCTGCTCCTCAGTTGCTTCCACTTCCCGAACTTCTTCTCGAGCAATATTTGGTTGAGGCTCAATTATTTCGACATTTTGATCACTTCCCTCATGAGTCCCAACATCTTCCTCCCCGAAGGAAAAATCGAAGTGGGTGTCCATATCCGTTTCTTCCCCTTCATCTGGCTTACTGGCGGCTTCAGGATCATTGACGCTCTGAGTATCTATTTCTCTTGGCATTGGCTGGTTGACTTCCCCAACTTCCGGCTCTGCATTCCCTCGAGCCCTCTGACTAGCAAATAATGAAACTTCACGCACACTGGAAGAATGAGACACCAACTGAGTTGAGGACGTGTCCTCCGATCTCTGAGGCTCTGGCTGAACGGGCTCCCTTCTGGATTCTGGACCTCGTGTGAGCTGCTTCTTCCTCTTTGCTAACACCGGTGGCCTCTTATCGCCCATGAGGTCATAAGTGAGGGCGACTGACCTTCGCCTTAACCTGTTAACACGCTCATCCACCCAAGCCCTTGTAAAGGTCATGACGAGAATAGACAGAGTGTCTAAATCCGCAATTTCTGGTTCGGCCCAATCTACTGGTGGCATCGGTGTGTTCTTCACTGCTTCATAATCTGGATGAGTGACCCTGGTGTCTTCCTCGACCTGATCTGGCACCCGGATAACCTCACACTCCCTAATCAACTTGAGTGGCAGCCTCGAAAACATTCTCTTTCTAATTTCATCATCACTTCCAGCATTCGCCCAAAAGTCTTCCAAGTGAGCCTTGTGTCTGTACTCCACTCCTTGCACCGTTCCAATCATTCCCTTAGGATCAAAATCTTGTCGGCTCGTATAAAGAGTCAGCTTGTAGAATTTCAGCTCATCCTCAGCCTCTTTAGCTACTTGCAAGGTAGGGCATTCTTCAAGTGAATTTCCCAACACAATGGGAAAGTGTAAGCCTCCCTTCTTCTTTCTTCTAATGATCTTGTCATAGGCCACCAATTGCCTGGACAACTCAAGCAATACCATTCTGTTAGTTGGATACCTAGGTAGTTTGTAGACATGTGAATCGTACCCTGGCAGCCTCAAATAGGTAAACTTTGGGAATTGGACGAACCAACACCCATATTCTTCTACCAGCATATGCGCCTCCTCGGATATTCTTTGTTGTAACCTCTGCTAAAGGGTCCTTGTGATGTACATGGTGAAAGCATCATTTACTCTCTGAAAGTCACCAGTGTGTGTAAGATGCAACTGTCTGCAGGACTGGTGAATCTTGAACCGGTTGTATCCGCAGCCAATTGGCTCCTGGTACGCCAACCCTCTATACTTGGTCATTCGAGCAAGCATGTAAATAACATACGAGCTCATGTAAAATGTTTTCGTTCCCCTGAGACTTCGGAACTGTTCATCAATATTATCACTTATCATCTTTGCCCAGTTCACTGTCTCCTTTCCCTCGAGCACTACACTGATGTAGAAGAACATCCAAGGCTCGAATACAAACGACTGCGGGCTGCCATTAACTCTGCTGAGGAGCATAATGATATCGCAGTATTCTTGCTTCAGCTCCTCTGAGATTATCTGCTTAGGTAGCCTAGCAGCAGGAGGCTTTGGCTTTCGCATCCATGTGGTGTTTATCCTCTTCATGCATTTCTCAAAGGACGTGGCGTACATCTTGTCAGCCTTTGCCTTGGATTTATACAACATATCATCTGTAGCAAATATCCCAAACGCCTCGCCAATTGCATCAGGAGCGAAGTTGGCCATGATCATACCATCCGGAGAGCTGATAGTCCGATCCTCAGAATTGTAGAAGTTGGCGCACTCTAGGATCAACTCGGGACAACGGACTGCTGGTTGGAACCCTGCTGCTGCGTACAATCCGCTCTTCACAATATTGCGTGATGCCTCCGTCGGGAGGTTGCCACCCTGTCCATACATTCTGCGCGTGAAAGCCTCGAGGTTGAATGGCCCAAGATTGGTGTCCGTCAGGTTTCCATACTTTGAGATGATCTTCGACTCCGGGATGAAGGACTTCTTTAGACCCTTGATAATCGCCTGCCTGGAGGCGTTCTCTTTGACAGCCTCATTGTTGGTAGCCTTAGCTCCAGCCTTGCTTGTTCCAGCAACGTCGACCTTTCGTCCATCAGCCATCTGCAAAACAAAAACGAACATTACACTTCCGACTTTTTAAAATAAAAATCACATGAGGTGTCTGGCGGTTGGAGTTGGCTGCAAAAATAAATGCAAGTTAGTATCCTCAGCAGCCAACTTTGACTTCTTGAGAATTAAAACTTCAAGTTTCAACAACTTGCAGCCAAAAGAAATATTCAACTCCACGTAAAAAATCAACTCCAACAATTTCAACTTCGGAAAACGCGTCAAGTTTCAGCAATATTTAAAATCAGCAACTCCGAATATTTAAAATCAGCAAGCTTTCAAATTACAAATTACCAAGTTTGAAATCAGCTCTTCGACAGTTATACATCAGCAACTTCGAAAAGTTTAAATAAGTCCGAGAGTTTTTTAAACGAGCAAGTTCAAATCAGCAATCCTCAACAAATTAAAATCAACTTTTCGAGAGTTATAAATCAGCAACTTCGAAAAGCAATCAAAAATCAGCACTTCGGAAATTATAAAACAGCAACTTCGAAGGTTTCACGATTTAAATCCAATTTGATTCTAACACTCAGCAATTTCAGAAAATTTAAAGCTCAAACAACTTCGAATTCAAACAATTTCAATCTTCAGCATAAATGATTTCAGGCTTTTCAATTTAAAACTTCGAAAACGTTTCAACTTTCAGCAAAATAAAAAGTCTCAGCAACTTCGGGTACTTACCTCAGCAACGTGAAGAAATAAAAAAATGCTAAACCCTTCAAACTTTACTTCGAATCGCAGCAACTTCAAGAAATCAACTTTCAGCAACTTCAATCTCTTGCAAAAATCGAACTTAGCACCCCACTCTTTCAGCAACTCTCAAATTGAAAACTTCACAACTCAATTCACCAGCATAAATTTTAACTTCGAATCTTGTGAGACGAGAATGAAAATCCTCAGAGTTTTATAGCAAAAGACTGGTGCTAATTTTAGCAGATGCCTTTTATTCCCTTCATAATGACTGACGCGTTTGCTAAATTTAAAAGGGAATATTCCAGTCGTCAGGCAGTTGTTATGACAATTTGCTATTCGGGGAGATTCTTTCCTCGATTTAAATTTAAAATTCCCTCCCGACTGCCAGTTACCTCCAGTAATTCCAAGAAAATCATTTTTACACTGATTTGAAATTATCTCAACTGCCTTTTTAAAATGGCATATTTAATTTATTAAATTTTAATTCAAATGCCATTTTATTTATTTCTCGATGTCAACACTTTAAAATGGCTAGGCGTAATCTATTTTCCATCCGTAATTAACTCCGAAATAAATTCCCCTTGTTAAAATCATCCGAATTTCACAATTTTTATGGGTCAAAATTAAAGGGGGAATTTAATTTAATACTTAGGAAAATAATTAAATTAATTAAATTAATTAAATTTCTCCAACTTAGGCATATTTCGAAATTAACTGCCTGGAGAAATATTTCTCTTTTAACGCCTTTTAATTTATTTTTAACCGTCATTGAATATTTTCATCGAAAATCATCACTTGATTCTTTGCTTATCAAGTCTCAACGTTTAATATTCACCCGTTGCCTTAGGAAAATTTAAATTCCCCTCTTTCAGACCCAAGGTGCATATAAAGGTATGTGCTTTTAATTTAATCAAGATGCCTTTAATAATTTCAAACGCCTAATTCAAAATCCAACTTCTTCCTTCAATGGTGGGCGCATTTACACCCATGAGCGTTTATTTTACATGACTTGGACGTTTTTAAACTCCTCCACTTGCTTGGGCGCAAATAGGACCCTTGTGTTTTCACTTCCACGCCTTAGGAATTTCCATGAATCTCAAGCGGCTAGGCGCATTTCACATCATGGGTAACCATTTAACGCCCTAGGAAAATTCACTCTTTTTCTCTTGCCTGGGCGCAAATTAGAGGGTGGTATTTCACTTTGAACACTTGGGAGGAGTTACTGGGCATATATACCACCTAGCGTTTTTAATTTCCTTACTTAAACTTCTAGGCGCATATCTCATGTTTTCAATTCAAGGCGCATTTTGGAGGTCCAACTTTCAGTTTTAACACTTAGTCAAATTCAAATTTTAAAACTCATTTTCTCTACACTTCCTGGGCGCATATCATATATGGAGCTTTCAATTTCGCTCCTTAGCTTTTGGGCGCATTAGGCACTCTGGACTTTCAATTTGCATGCCAGACAAGGGCGCATTTGATGTGTGAAGCTTTAGTTTTAATCATCTCTTTCCTTCCAGGTGCAAATGAGACGCCCAACCATCAAGGCGCATATCACAGGGTAAACTTTCAATTTTAACGCCTCAGAATATTTTCAACTTGTGATGGGCGCATATCAATGAGTGAGTTTTTAGTTTCACGCCTTGGGCAAAATTTTGAACCACTACACTCAAGGGCGCAAATGTTAGGTCGAGCTTTCAATTTACAGTACTTAGTGAAATTTGGAACTCCTTAAAGTGGGGCGCATTTCACCCATGCAGCTTCCACTTTGGACCTTGGGTGCAAATCACTATGCCAACTTCCAGTTTATGCCTTGGGCGCATCTGGGAGGGTCAACTTTTAATTTCATGACTTAGGCAAATTTTCATGTTCCAACATCCTTGGGCGCATTTGACCCTTGCTACTTTAAGTTCCGGCACTTAGAGAATTTCTTATGTCTTCAGCTCAGGGCACATTTGATATATTGAGCATCCAGTTTTGGCTTAGGCGCAAATGACCATGCCAACTTTTAATCTTTACGCCTTATGCAAATTTTCAACATCTTTAAAGAGGGGCGCATTTAGACTCATGGACTTCCATTTTTGTCACTTAGACAAATTTCTTACTCCAACATCTTTGGGCGCTTATAGAGAGGTGAGCTTTCATTTTAAACGACTTAGGCAAATTTCCCAACCTCTTCCTTCTTCTAACCAAGGCGCATTTAGCACATGGTACTTCCAATTTGACTTAGGGCGCATTTGGGACCTCCAACTTCCAGTTCTTGACTTAGTCAAATTTTTACAATTTCCCAGGCTTGGGCGCAAATCACCTACCAAGCTTTCATTTTTGGCTTTGGGCGCAAATGAGAGGGTCAACACTTAGTTTCTGCCATGGGTGCATTCTCATGCTTGAACTTTCAATTCTAGCTCCAAGGGTGCATATGACCCATGAACTTCAAATTTCGAACTTAGCCATTTTCTAAACCTTCAACCTTGGTGGGCGCGTTTTAACCTTGCAACTTCAAGTTTTCCAGACTTAGTCATTTTTCTGCCTCTGTTCAGCCTTGAAAGCGAATTTCACTACCAGACTTGAAATTTTATCCATTTTAACAAATTTTTCGCCTTCTGCCAGATTTGAGTTGATTTTCCTTTGTCAACCCTAATTTGCCCTGACTTTCTATTTTTAGAAAGTTCCTTAAATTTTGCGCCATTGACTGAATTCTAACCTTGGAAAGCCCGATGCCTGCCCTGCTCTGAATTTCAACTGATTTGTGCCATCAGTGCCTGATGCCCGTTTGTACTTGCTATTTTTAGCAACCTGCTAAAAATAGAAACTGTTCAGAAAGTCTTCAAATTTCATGCCACTGTTCAAAGCATGGTGATCGAACTAATGCCGCTTCAAGGCGGAATGTTGGTCCCGCCTTTGATTTTAGGAAACCCTAATCTGCTAAAAATAGCAACCATCTCGATTCTCCATTCCCTCGTAACTCTTTTTGCCTTGAAACTGGACAGTGTGCCCGCTGTTGGTGAACTTGCCTGTCTGTTGCCTGGAGCTCTGCATCAACTTTCTATTTATAGCCTGCGCCCAGAACATTTTACTAAAAATAGCAGGTTCTCCGATTGCCTTCAAATTTTGCAGATTCTCGAAAGGATGCTGATCATGATGGATACCTCAGTTTTGAATATTTTGACCTCTGATTCCTCATTTTTAGCTCTGAAGCTTGAAACCCTAATTTTGTGCATGTTGCTCGGATGAGCTCCGTTTGACCTCGTTTCAATTGCATGCTAGTCAGTTTGCAGTTCTGAAGTGTCGAGCTGCTGCCCAAGTGGTACCTGCTAAAAATAGAAAACGGCCGGAAAAGTGACCGACCGGCTGCCGGACGATCTTGCATGTCATATTGCCCGAAAAATCTCGGAAAACCCAGAAAAACCCAGAAAAATCTCCAACATGCACGCACTGGCTAAAAATAGTAAGTTTCTGAAAAGTGGTCAGCTCCATTTGCATGCTACACCATCGCGAAGCTCTTGGAAAACCCAGAAAGAAAATGCCGACATGCGCTGAAAAATTCTGCATGCAAACCCTGATATCGGCCTCCGAAGGCTGAGTGCTGAAAATTGTCGTCCAGCTTTGCATGTCACTATCACTGCGAAGGTCTCGAAAAACCCAGAAGGAATCTCCGGACATGCATCAGAAAATGTAACATCTGGACCTCGAAATCTGCTCTGGAAGCTGGACTGCTAAAAATAGCAAGTCGTCCGTTCTTGCTCAAATTTTGCCAAAAGTGCACTTGAAGTGCTCAGAATGCAATGAAGTTGTCCAAATGTGAATAATCTTAAGAAAATCAACCCTAAACTGACACTTACTAAAAATAGAAAGTTGGCAGAACTTAGTGAAAATTTAGGGGTTGCTTGCCGGAAGCATCGTATTAGCACTGCTAGGCTCAAAAGCTGACAAACCAACTCAATTTGACTTCAAAATGACCTAAAGATGTGAAACCCTAATTTCAGTGCTTGGTCGAATCTTTGCGTTCAAGCTTGCTGACGGGAGCGTCCCGGAAAGCAGAAAGCAGAAAAGAAGCAGAACGAGAGAGAAAGACAAAAACCAAAACCAAAAGACCAGAACGGAGCAAAAATTTATGGGTCCCCATTTTGAATGGGGCGATGTGTGAAAAGATCACAACACATTGCTGTAGGGGTAGGACTGGTACAACAAATTTATGAATTGCAAGAGGTATCTCCGGATGAGTGGTACAATGATATAACCTACTTTTTGCTCAACCACAAGTGCCCAAGTCATCTAAATCCAATACAAAAGAGGGCCTTAAGGATGAAAAGCCAGAGATACATGTTATAAGGATCAGTATTATACAGGAGGAACCATGAAGGAGTTTACCTGAGATGCACCGGAAAGGAGGAAGCGAGACAAATAATGGAGCATTTTCATTCTAGATTTGGGATAGGTCATAGAGGAGCATTGGCGACAGCACACCAAGTCCTAATGGCAGGCTACTATTGGCCTAGACTATTTAAAGACTCATATGATCATGTGAAGACTTGTCACACATGCCAAGTAACTGTTGTACAAGAAAAGAACCCAGCTATGCCACTTCAACTTGTGATAGAAGTAAGACCTTTCGCAAAGTGGGGACTTGACTTTATCGGTATGATCAACCTGCCTTCCTCTGCGCAACACAGGTATATTCTAATTGCAACTAGCTATTGCACAAGATGGTCAGAAGCTCAAGCTTTGAAGTTATGCACCATTGATATTGTGATTAAATTTTTAGAAGAAAGCATTATCACTAGATTTGGTTGTCCACACGCTCTAGTATGTGATAATGGTTCTGCATTTTCTTCTTTAAAATTTTCTAACTGGGTATTTGAGTATGGTGTGACTTTAAAATTCTGTTCAAACTACTATCCCCAGGGCAATGGATTAGCAGAATCCACGAACAAAAATTTGTTGACTGTTATCAAGAAGTTGTTGGACAAGAATCCAAGGGATTGGCATACACAGTTAAGATTCGCTCTTTGGGCGAATAGAGTAAGAGTGAAAAGTTCCTTGGGGACATCACCCTATCATCTGGTGTACAGACAAGACCCTGTGTTTCCCATATAGTTGAGGATTCCAACTTTACAATTCATGCAAGAATGTCTAGATCATGAGGAAAGAGTTAAAACCAGATTGTCACAACTTTTGCTTCTGGAAGAAAAAAGAGACCAAGCCTTAGAAAATTTTGCCAAATATCAAGTTGTTGTAAAGAGATGGTTTGATCGGTGAGCGACAATAAAGGCATTTAGAATTTCGGATTTAGTCTTTTGTTGGGACAAGGCCCATGAACAAAGAGGAGACCATGAAAAGTTTGACAACTTATGGATGGGTCATTATCAAATTTTGGGAGAAAACGCTTTCAAGTTAAAAACTTTGACAAGAGAAGATGTCTCGTTTCCCATGTTGGCATAACAACTAACACCTCTGGAGTATAAGTTGGTACGGACAGCTATACACACTACGCAATGAGTTCTCTTCAAATTAGGAGGGGAAGCTCCTTCGTTGTGCTTGACAAAAGTACTTGAAAAAGGGAAATAAACTAAACTATATCCTGTCTTTTTGTCTCAGTTGTAAGAGGTACAAGGCTTTCACGAAAGCTATATACGTTGCAGCTAAGTATTTTCTGGTTTCGCAGATCACTAACTACAACACACAAAACTAAGTAACTTATCTATCCAATCCCCTCAAGAATTCAGAGCATGAGGAAACGGAGCGGGAATAATTATCTAACGATAAGTAGGGTACGGACTCACAACGTGAAGGCAAGGTGGCACAACTATCTGCTTGTCTAAATAGGCTTATTGGAAACAACAATATACGATAAACTAAGTACAGATTCTCAACGTGAAGGCAAGGTGGCACAACTATCAACTCAATCTGAATAAGTTTATTACTCACACACATCACACGATAAACCAAGTACAGATTCTCAACTTGAAGGCAAGGTGGCACAACTATCAGCTCAATTTGAACAGGCTTATTGAATACAAAACACAAAGGATAGCCAACTAGGACAGTAAATTGCATTGGCAAGACATGCATACAATTTATGATCGAACTAGCCACTATATCTAAGGCAAGCATTAACCACAATAATTGCATGGAACCCAAGTGGCATAACAAGTCATTATCATAATAAATACTTATGAACAGATACAAAACGAGCAATATTACAGGCAATGTAGGCACAACATATATTTCTCTCTCGTGCAAAAGTTATGTACAAATGAGCAAAGCTCTTATTTATAGACATCAAAAGGTGTAGGGAACCCTAAAATCACCTTGAGTCAACTACAGTCTTGCAATGCATGCAAGATTTATTGCTAAACCCTAATAAAGCAAACTATACAGTTAACTGGAAAGCTACCATCAGTTAACTGAAACATCTAATCTAAAAATGGACAATTGTGCAAGCATGCACATCCTTATTGAAAGCAAGTTAACTGGAACACTACCATCAGTTAATGTAAACCCTAAATGTAACTCCAAGTGAATAAAGCAAATCCCAGAATAGACATGCATGAGATGAGACAGCGAGTTAATTTGAAAAGATAACACCAAGTTTAACTACTGTGTGTAATGTCTATTCTAAGAGGTGGGAACTGAAGTCTACTGGCCGAGATCTCGAGCAACCAATCCCTCAACGAGATTGTTAATTGCATCATTGTCTAGGGCACTTATAATTGTCAATTTACCGCTCGTCAGCAACTTGAACAATTTTGGAAATCTTTGCACACTCAAACTAGCACCTCACTGACTTATAACTTTGGCGGCTCTGTAACTAAAGTGATGACCACTATCTCTTCTGCAGCTTGATGTCTTTAACGCTTTTTCTTAATGAAAGAGTGCTGCATGACGAAATTGTGAGGTTTGACTGCGCACACTTTGGTTGAGAAATGCAAATGAACTTGCTGCACACGCAAAATTCCAACAGTATCAACCCTTAAACCAGCTTTGGAAGACAATCGGCCATATGAGGCATGCAACCAGTGGACTTGAGTGACTACACCTGTCAACCCTTCAAATGCGCTTGATACAAATCGGTGTCAGCTTTTCTGACGAAATCACGAATTAAGACCGATTTGGTCTTGAATTCAGTCTACATGAACTGCACTCTGAAAAACTCGCCTGTTGACTGTGAACACAGCTATATTCTGACAACTTTTCTGGAAAACTAAAAATAGCCTACCGGAGAGCAATTTTCACGAAAAATTCAGAGATATGGGTTTTGTTCAAAAAAAGATTCTAAGACAACCCAAACGTTAGAAATGGGAAAATTTGACTTCTACTTGACCATGCAAGGAATTTTCAGTTGAGAAAATTAGAGCTTCGAGAACTGATGCTCTGGAGTAAATTTTCCTGAAAAATTTTGGCACATGGGTTTTCTTGAGGAAGCTATTCTGAGTCAACCCAGATAATTTGTTTTGTCAAAATCTGCCAATTCTTCAAACATGAGAATGAATTTAAGATGAGAAAATGGAAGAAATTGAGAAGAAGAAAGACATTTTTGATGTTTTCCTCTGCCAAAATCGCCACATTTCCTTGAAATTCATTGATAATTCTGACTTGTATCTGCAAAGAAAGTGTTTTGATGTCTTCACCAATGATTGCTGATGAAAAATTCACCCAACTCTGAAGGAAATTCGCCTTTGCTCTGAAGAATTACGAATTTTCTTAAGCTATGTGAATGAAATATGACGCCATGCATAAATAGAGAAAATTCACACCATAATGTTGACTGCAAGAGAAAGCTT